>JACEII010000061.1:515836-573537 GCA_014332785.1 Antheraea mylitta | reverse complement strand
AAAAAAAACGATTTCGAAACATTATTTATTGGTGTTCTACTCTTGTTGGTCTTAGCGTATAATATAGCTTTCTTTGATAAATGTGCCATCATGCCATAAATGTGACAAGTGTGTTTCGGTAGCTCTATCTGAGAGCTAGTTAACAAGTCTATGTTTACCTTATTTATTGTCTTAAATTAAATTTTTATTTAACATAAGATATACTTGTGATAAAACTGTACAATTCATACATTTTTATGTCTTAGTACATAGGCTTCTAAGTTGACATAAAGTCAGTCAGGACGTTTCTAGTAAGTTTTACAATTTATTTTTGTTTTTGAAGTATAATTTCTTTAGGCGAGTTAAGCGGTATCTATATCAGGAGATAAATTAATTTTAGTAGCTGGTAGAGCCACGCTGAAGCTATTATTGGTTTCAGCATGAATGAGTCGGCTCGTCCGGGGTAGCACCACTCTTTCACAGAAAACCGACGTAAAGTAACAGTGCTTGCATTGTTGCGTTTCGTTCGGTCAGTAAGAGCGCAGGAGACCCATCTCCCCTCCCCTCCCATCCCCTCTCCCTTTCTCTCCATTCTCCCAAACACAGGCTGGTAACGCACTTGCAACTCCTCTGGGGTTGCTAGTGTCTATGAACGGCGGTGATCGCTTAACAACAGGTGACGCGCATGTTCATTTGCCTCCTATATGATATAATATATATATATAATTCCGCGTCATGACATGTTACGTAAGCATGAGCGGCCGCACTATGCATGCGCGATTTGCGTCAGACTAGCGAGGCGTAGGATAGCGCCTGTATACGTCTAATAATCATATTTTGCAGCTCATCATACGTTTGATTGATTAACATTAACATACTTTATAAAAATGTATATAATTATTGTTTCGAATTACAATAGTTAGGAAAACTACACTAATGTTAATAATTTCAAAAAATAAATTCTGATATTTAAATATGACAATTCAATGAAGGACACTTTTACTTCATAGTTTTGAGTTTTTACTTCTATCAGCACTCTTTATGAGACTGCCTGGATTTTTTTTTTTGTATAATTTTGTTAAATGTTTTTTTTTCTTCGAAATGAAGACGCTGTTGATCTGGAAAGATCTTTACAGCTTCACTGAACTATAAAAAAAATGTTTTACCCAACATTAATAGGGAGATCAATTTTATTTATGTTCTGCTATTGAGCGAGAATAAATAAATAAATATACAAATTTGAGATTGGCAGAGCGATTGCACCAACTTGACACCTATCTTTGCTACAAAACAGCATTGTTGCCACCATTGCGCACTAGTCCGAGAGATATATTCGTCACTATGTACTAGCATACATGGTGTTCGAAGTCTCTCCTCAGAAATAACGACAAATTTACTGACCGTATTGAGCTTGGTTATAGTTAGTTATAAGGTGCAGTGACCACTTGACGTCAATACATACTGCATCTCTGTTTACAAGCAAAATAAATTTTAATAACTGACAATGTACAGCAGTGTTATATAAATCAGATTTCGTCTATTATTCAGGGGTCATTTATTATTGAAAATGTTACTTTGCTGAATTTCATGGTAAGTATTAGATCTTATTTTATAACGTTCACTTAGATTTGATTGGCTTCTGTCACGGCTTCGAGCGACAAGACACTCAATACCAATCTTAAAACGTTTCGTGTAAAAGCGTGCAATCTATTGTGGAGGGTGCAGCAGCCTATCAATTTATGGTGAAAGTACCAAAGTAATATCAGATAAAATGCTATAGGCAACGTTAGTAGCAAACTTAAACCGCAAGATTACCTTTTTAACACATTGAAACGCATTCATCAACGTAATAATATATTGTTTAACAAGCGCTGCAGATCGATTCCCGAGGCATAAGCGTGTGACACAAAGCGGTAATATGACGAATATTATTCACAGTATATTGTTATGCGAGGGAGTATACGAGTCTTATGGAAAATCCACAAAGGGCCGAGGGACCGTTTGATCTTCAAATATAGAGAGATTTCAATTTACATCGTATTCCTTCACAGGTCTCGTGTTGGGCGCGCGGTCCTATTATGAACACTTTTTCCGACTATCATCCAATTCATTTTTTTAAGATAAATATGTTCAATATATAACTTCGTTTGATCCTTAATCTCTATCAGATACACATATTGAAAGAACTCGATTTTAATGTGTTATGTGATGGTTGTACTAATTCTTCTTGGGCGTGCACGTACCAATATCTGACAGTTCGATAGTTTCCGCATACATAGTAGGTGGTTATACAATAAAATTAAATCAAACTAAAAAATACCTTATTCAGTTTAGGCCCTAATAAGGCATTTATGAACGTCAAAAACTAAAACCGGTATGGAAAACAACCCAGTCGTCGAGACGAACCGGCAAGAAACTCGATCGGGTACATTTTTTTAACATATATTTCCAATAAATCATACAATAGCTTTTAGTGGATGCACGGAGAGGAGTCAGTTCCAGAAGTTACTATAGTTTACATACTGATCCACTCTATAATATCCTTTTGAAACTAAAAGCCGCTTCATGTGGCGTTTAAATCTATAGTCCAGCAAATCGGGAACATGCTTTGGGACTCTATTGTAGAACCTAACAACTATTGCCTAAAAAACTGGTTACTGGTTTTGCTAAGTCTGAAACATGATACGACCAGTCTATTATTGTTTCTAGTATTTAGATTATGCCGGTCTTTTATTAAATGCAGTTTTTAAAAGTTTTCTAGGGACATACATTAAACTATCAAGAATGTATTGGGAGAGTAGGGTTAAGATACTGAATTCCTGGAACTTCGTTTTTAATGATTCGTCAGGTCCCATATTATATATCCCTCGTTTTTGTAATCAAAATATGGTGTCTACTTCAGCAGCCGTACCCTACAGCAGAATACAATGAGACATTAAACTATGGAAGTTAGGGAAGTAGACTAACTTAACAGTGCCAATATATGTAAGCTGGCGAATCTTACATATTGCAAATGCAGCGGAACTTAATATTTCGCCATGGTAATGTTAGGGCCCAATTCTAATTTAGGGTGCTATTGTCTATTGCATGTATATCATCGTTTTCTTACTCTTTTCCAACCTATCTACGGTTGGCACAAAATGTTTTTCTTTGTCACCTCTCCTGTCAGCATTCACACATTTCTCATAAATATCAGTTGTCACACAATCCATCTATACCTTTTTCGGTTTTCTTTTCTACTCCTATATCCACCATCATACTCGAAACTTTTCTAGTAGTTAGGCTTTCATATCGCGTTAAGACATGCCCGTACCATGTTAACCTATTACTCCGCAACTTCTTCACTGGTGCTATTTTCAAATTTGCTCTGATAAACTCATTCTTAATTTTATCCATTCTAGTTACACCGCATATCAACTTCAACTTTCGCATCTCTGCTATATGTGGTTTTCTTTCATCCGTCACTTTCGTAGCCCAACGCTTAGATACATGAAACATGACTGGTCTTATTGTAGTTTTATATACCTGCCCCTTGAGTTTCATGGGCCACAAGCTACACCAAACACCTTGCGCCATTTTGTCCACTCTGCATTTATATATATATATATATATATCATGCCATCGTTTTTTTGGATCAATAAACCTGGATACCGGAAATTGGAGCAGGCTGGTAAGGATACAACATTGGATGGACCGACGACCGACAACTATGTAATGTCCAGGGGAGATCATAAAAAAATGTACAAAAAAGAATATCATTTAGCTGTTTCATTAGTTGATAAGCCATGTTTTTCCTTGCTACGTGATGAGTTCAATGTATAATGTACGGGAATGTTCAAATGAACTGAAATATAAAATAAATAACATTTAATTCGTATTTTGATGACCTTTACAATGCAAAATCGGACAGAATATGTCCCCGACTTGAAAGGAATAAATAACTTGAATATTTTCAATAAAGGCCGGCGACAAGAGGCGCGACGAACGTGTTCTCGATTGTCGGAGTGCTTAATAACTTTGCAAATATTATATTTAACTAGTTGTGCCCGCGGTGTCACACGCTTTCACAATGCATATTTATTGCTACTTGTAGTCAAAATTTGACCACAACATAGGTTATTAACATATTTAACCTATTAATATACTACAGAGATTATTATTTGTATTGAGTATTATGAAAATGTTTTAGACTTTATATCTAAGAGGCGGGAAGAATGAAGAATAAGGCCTTCATTTGTTGATAATATCGAAAAATATCTAAAATTTCGTCGTGATAGTAACAAAAAAATATAACAACCTTGTTCATACGTCCAATGAAGAACTGTGAATCACAAATAAAATAATCGTAATGATAGCCGAATTTATCTAATTGCTGATGTAGTGCAATACACAGAAATTATTGTAGTAATGTTTGAAAAGAAATGAATAATGGAATGTAGTCATGTAATTCGTGTAAAATGCGATATTTTAAATATATGTATGTATGTAAAAAAGGTAATCCTGATGTAGTTTCTTGCCGGTTCTTCTCGATTACTAATTTGTTTTCGAGATGATGGTAGTTTTTAGGCCTTTTTCGCACTTTTTAGGGCCTTCAACAAAGTATTTTCGATTTTTATTGAATCATATCAATTCGATATATAAATGAATTATTCCGAACTACTACAGACAGTATTAATCGCCTTAAAACTTGTGTTGATACGTGCTAAGTCAATTTCTTCGCTTTCGCGTACGATATAATATTGTTAAAACGGCTTTCGGAATTCATAACAGTTGAATATTTGTGCAAACTACATATTGAGTTTATCGAGCACAAAGTTTTAAGCTAGTTTTAGTTCTGTAGAATTAATTAAGGGTATTTTAGTCAAACAGAATGCAACAAAAGTTCTATTTAACTCATTCTCATTTGTTTTAACTTCGCTACTCTCGCTAATGTTTTTAGATTATTCAGAGTCTATCTATTTTTTATTTATATTTAATTGAGCTTGTAGATACTCTATAAATATGAATGGACACTGAACTGAAAATGTAGAGGTAATTAACAAAAACACATTTAAAAGTTCTTTATTATTTACTTTTGGTAAATTCGAGAATTAGTTACGTTAAAAATTAGGGTTAGGATTTAATTTAACCGGTGAAGCGGTAAGACCTTGCTAGGTCAATAGCGTAGTCAGATCGAAAAAAAAAACTGAATTTAATTATCAAATATCTAACTTTCTTCTTTAGAACTAATTGTTAATAATTCATATTTAGATAGTTACTGATTTAAAATAAATAATATTATTATTTTATTTTTCTATCATATGGTATTATTGTCCATCAAATTCTACTTCATCCTATTCTATAAAATGTGTTACATATTCTATGATATATAATGTACATACTATACATTCTATTTTATTACATTTTTTTATTATAGTTTCACTTTTCTTTCAAATTCTACTTTAGTTGGATTGAGTTACGTTCAAATTAATTCTTCGAAGAGAATTTGAATATTTATCTCTAGTATATCGTTCACTTTTAAATGCTAGCAAAAAATGATGAAAAAGTGTTACATTATATAAAGTAATGCAATAAATGTACTAAAAACTTACATTGAAATCAACTGCCCGTTGCTACAATTAAATGAACTTTAATATCTTGTCCCCGCATAGTGTTTCCAACTAAGTTTGTACAATAATTCCTATATTAGTTTCGGTTAATATTTGGTTGAGTTACATGTATTCGATTGCTACTGTTATTCGAAAATATGTTCGCATAGAATTTTCCACATTATCAGTATACACTTCAGCAATTTTCAATATAAATATTATAGTTATGTAGTTCGTTAATTGCTGCTTATGTAGAAATAATCTGATAATGTGACATTCATTTGTTACAACTTAGGACTGTTTTATCAAAAGTAAGTTGACTTTAATTCAATTCTTATAACATGTACTACTTTTCTAGAAAATATGTACTTTTCACATTTCTTTACTGTTATTCATGTAGTCATAGAATTATCATTAAGTGCTACTAATAAGTGTAATCGCATGTATATCGTATACTTCTGGCTGTGTCTCTATTTTTAGGTACAAAAATGATAATAGCCGGAGAGTTTAATATATATATTGTAGGAAATAAATAAAGTGTTGGGTAGTATACTGTTGGAAATAAATGAAATGTCGGGTAGTTATACTTCGACGGCCGTTATAAGGGGCTGCGTTTGCCGTGTTGACACACGTGTAGTCCGGTGAAGCTGTTAAGACCTTGCTAGGTCAATAGCGTAGTCAGTTCGAGAAAAAAAAAAAAAAACGTGTTGACACACTCTTTCAGTTGCCGTCGTAGTGTGCGGTAGCTCTGTACGAACTCACGTCGGTTATATAAAAAGTGATTCATTGTTAGAATGTGTTCACCGAAGTCTACAATTAACAAACCGATATCCGAATGAGGCGCCGCGCCATTGAGCGCGCAGATCAATCCAGAGAAGATATACGAAGCCCTAAGCGAAAAGGGCTTCCATCCAGAATACTGTTAGAATGTGTTCACCGAAGTCTACAACTAACAAACCGACATCCGAAGGAGGCGCCGCGCTATTGAGCGCACAGATCAACCCAGAGAAGATATCCGAAGCCCTACGCGAAAAGGGCTTCCATCTAGAATACACCTGTAAAATTCAAGCGAGAGGTGGAATGCTGTATTTTTCACAGCTCCTTGAAGAGAACGCCCGGCCTTATCCCGGCCATCTATGAAATCCAAGA
Source organism: Antheraea mylitta (assembly GCA_014332785.1). NCBI lineage: Eukaryota > Metazoa > Arthropoda > Insecta > Lepidoptera > Saturniidae > Antheraea > Antheraea mylitta. Next base: position 566,821 of record JACEII010000061.1, on the reverse strand, counting down.
GCTCCTTATGATGAGGATCACCATTGAAGCATGGCGGGGGAGGAGGGGGCCGGCACAATTCCATAGGTGCCAACAGTTTTGCCACTCCTCTCACCATTGCTACCGACCGATAGCCTGTGTGAGGTGCGGGTGGCCGCACTTCGCTGCTAATTGCGATCGCCCTAAAGAAGAACCGGCCACCTGCGTAAACTGCGGGGGGCCGCACTCTTCGAGTAACGCCCGCGCTTGCCCCGTTTTTCGTCGCGATGCGCGTAACCACAAAGTGGGGACCGCCGCCCGGACCGGTGACGCCGGACGCGCAAAGAAGGATGCGAGCGCAGCGCCCCAAGAATCCAGGACCAGAATTCCCGCAACCGGAGGAACCAAAGGACCGTCGGAGGCTACCCAGCAGCCAGATCCGAAGGAGGGTGACTCTCCCCAGATTATCCGTAAAGCTTTTCTAAAGACTCTGGCCACTGCAGACAACGACGAGACCATCGAGGAGTGTTTGAAAGCCCTGTACGCTCTGCATAAAATTGATGGCCAGGAGCTTTCAACTGAAAACCACTAATCAAGACCAAGATGATGAAGACCAGTCACCGGATTAGAAAGCAAAGATCGCCCACCAGAAGGATGGACGACAAAAATAAACACAAGACACTCCTGCTATAGGTGGGAGGCGAGCGAGACCACCGTTAGAGGAACATTCCTGGTACGGTTTCCCCGCACGCTGTGAAAACAACTAGCGAGAAGATTGCGAGGTTCGAGGTAGAATGTGTTCTCAACAGTTTATATTGTAAATTGGCTAAGTTCCCTTTTTTTTATAATCAATAATTCTTTCTATTTTTAATAATATATACTTATTTATTTTTAATGTATTTATTTACGGTGCTCACTTGTTAATTTAAATATTGTCTCTTAGTAAAAAACACCTTTTAAGTTGAAAATAGCCGATTTTTACTTTTAAATTTAGTTAAAAAATATTAAAAAGACACATTTTTTCAATGTTTCAACCAATAAGAGTCCTGTCTTAAATAATATGAAAGAACATAAATGCAATTAATGTAATAAGTTTTTTCACTCTCCTGTAAAATGAGTCAAAGTGATTTGAGCGGTGTTGTCTGCTTGTTGAACATGAGTAACATATTAACATTGCATAATAGTCCTTGTTGTTTTTTAATTAATTTGTGAACTTACTTTCCGTCACCACTAATATAATAATCTAAATAAACTAGTTTTTGTAATCAAAGAAATGGCTTTGTGGTCTTAATTTCAAGTCGCAAAAAGTCTCTATACAATTTCATAACTTCAAGAAGAGTTTAATAAAAATTCTCAAGCCACGATCTTCGATGTTTCATGAATCCATTAAACCGAACTTTACGGGGAAAATGATAAGTCGTCCTAAAAACTCCATAAAACTGGAGAATCTGCTCATAAAAATGTTTTGTACACATTTTTTTACGACCATTTGATCACCCATTATGAGACTTACTTGTTTTCTTTCGGGTCAGTGATATATCGTTAAGTTGGTAGTTAATGGCTAAACTAACCCATAGATAATGGCTATATAAAATATTTTTAAAGGTCCTTTTCATTTAAAAAACATTACTTTTACGTTAATCTAGTTTGCTTCATAATTAATCTCTTACTAAAACTTAGCAAACATTGTTTTTCTAATACTAGTTTCTAACCGCGAGTTCGTCCGCATGAAATAGTTACTTTGGGCTAACGCAAATATGTAGGGACGAGGGGAGGGAGGTAATCCTCCAGTGCTCTCACTGACCGAACAAAACCCAAGAATGCAAGCATTGTTACTTCGTCGGTTTTCCGTGAGCGGTACTGGCGAACCGACCCATTCATGAAAAAACCAGTAATAGCTTCAGCTTGGCTCTACCACCTACAGAGATGTCATGCTGAGATATAAATGTACTTAAGTTATTCGGAGAAGTTTGATCATATTTAGAGATACTCCTTATTGGAATAACAGCTGAAGCCAAATTATTGAGTAAAGATCTAAATAATGTAATTAGTAATACGAACTGATAGACGACACGTTACATCTTACTCCTCAGGAGTAGAAAATAACGTAACAGTGTTGCTACAATGCTGTTTATGTTTTTTCATATATATATTCTTTTACTGTCTATTATCCTTATAATGAGATATTATTAACAATAGTATTTTTCTGGTGCTTTAAATAACCAATACCTACTTGACGAATCAGTCACTAAAGCCTGATTACTTTAAACATGTTTATACGTATACTTCCCATTACATTTCAAACTACAGAGACGTACTTTGTAAATGGTTCTACATCCCCCCAAACACTACATACAATAGTGTTCAACCATCAATATAAAATCAATATTCCGTCCATTGATGCGTTTCCATGTCGAGATTTCAGCGAGTCGTCATTAGCCCTACAATAGTGGCTTTGAAGCCGTGGAATGCCAATATCTGAGCCATTGTGGACCGCCCCACGGATGTGAGGGGGAGACAATAACGATTTAATGTATGGGGACGCTTAGGGTCGGCATGTATCGTCTATAGATAGGTTTTGGCTGCTTACTTTTTATATAAATCTTATGTTATTTACGTTTTCTTAGAATGAACAGAAGTTTATAAAAAATAGTAGAATGTAAGCAAGGCTACAGTGACGTAGAACATTAAACAATTGTGGGTAAACTATACTTTAGCATGCTTTCAATTAGCAATTAAACATATTTAGCAATAGAAAGTTAAAAATAATCTAATAAAAAACATTTGTAATATCACAAATTAATCATAGAGATATGTCATGCATAGTATTAAGATAAATAAAATGCCATCAAAAACAAAAGTTGTAAAGAAAAACAAGTCTCGCAACTTGGTTCTGCTACCGTAAAAAGTTGTGTTATCCATGTTATACCAAGTCGGTAACTTATTAAATCCCTACATACTTCTGTCTTAAGTTATTACGTAAGTAGATAACATGTTATCGATATAGAAGTCAAAAATAATCTTTTTACAATTTTTGTCTGTCTTTCTGTCTGTCTGTCTGTCCCTATGAACAAGCATCACTCTGAAAGTACTGAACCAATCTTGACGAAACTTGAAATAGTAATAACTAATATTACGAGATTGCATATTTTTTATACCATAAAACGCAAAGGATTCTCCAGGATGAAGGATTAAAGTCTAGAATCGAATCCCGTATTACTCTGAAAGTACTTAACCAATTTTAACGAAACTTAAATATATAATAAACAACGAAAATTAAATGATAACTGATATTACAAGGCTACATTCAGGATACTTTTTGTCCCATAAAACGCAAGGGTTATGAAAAACAATTTTTTTTAGTTAACGTAACTAGACACTTTTTTGCGTCACCTTAGTACAAGAGCTGGCAACGTTGGAAGAACAAGAATTTTAGAATAGATGGTTCTTTTATATTTTTTGTATCATAGGAAGCAAACAAACAGGTGGGCCACGTGATGTTAAGTGACCACCACCGTCTATAGATACTAGAAACTCCAGGGGTGTCGCAAGTGCGTTGCCAACCTGTATATGGGGGAGGCGGAGGGTAAGGGAAGGTAGAGGAGGAGAGGGGAAGAGAGGTAGGCCTCCGGCGCTCTCACTGACCGAACGAAACACTACAATGCAAGTAATGTTATTTCACGCCGTTTTTCTATGAGAGGATGGTATTAGCCCGAATAAGCTGACCCATTCATGTTGAAACCAGTAATAGCTTCAGCGTGGCACTACCACCTACACATATTATTAATATATCAATAGACAGAATTTAGGACACCTGGTAGCCGGTTAACATTGTATTTTTAATGTGCATTTTGATTTAATTATTTTTGATTTATGAGTAAGTTGAGGTTTTTTCTTTCAGTAACTTTTAAACGCATTTAAAAAAATGAATTTATCATAGTCAGACACATTTTTTTATAAACAATCAAATGCCGGTTAAACTATTTTATAAATAAAAATAATTAATTTCAAACCAAATATTTTTCATAGCAAAGAACAAATTTCATGTTTTAAAACATTATTGATATTAAGGTTTCACCATATACAATAAACAACGATAAGCGTAAACGTATGACTTGGGACTGATACAATCTTAAATATATGCGTCGATAACATACGCTGCCACAATTATCGCTGTCTTTATCGTGCAGCCAGTACTGCACTAAACTATAGCTATAGCTAAGTTATTATTTTTATAGCAATAAATCGGTCCAAATATTGAGTAAATAACTAAATTATTCTGAAAGATGAAATTTGTACTTATTTATATCTAAATATAGTTATTATAAAATTACTGAATGTTGAAATACAACATGGTTTAAAATTACTTTTAATTTTTACTTCCAAAAAATAGCATCAAGCACATTATTGTCAATAAAAGTGTCTTTCAATAATAATTCCATTTTAATAAAGTTTCAAAGTTAGTTTAAAAATATCTAAAATTATTTAAAAATCAATATTTTTGTCTGTAAAGGTACGATATGCACAAATAAACGCAACGTTTACCGGCAGCCAAGTAGCTGGGATGTTTTTCGAAATGACTACGCTATTGACCCAGCAAGGTCTGAACAGCTTCACTGGACTACAAGCTAGCTGGGATGTAGTTCGGATGAATATAATATATAGAGCTGCTGGCTTGATGGATTCTTTCCGGTATGACCTCTGTCTATGTAGGCAATATCGCCAATATCAAATGTGACAAATACACGTTATAAATTTAATGCCAAATATGCAGTGTTATAACGTAGAATAATCTACAATAGAAACATATCAACATTTGTGAGTGGTATAGAGATTATTTATAAGAATATATTGGAAATATATTTAAAATTTGTTTTCAAAATAGTTTCTAACTCTTAGACAATAGTTACAAGGAAGTGACAGTTGACGCTTCGACGCGATGTTTGACGCTTCGACACGGTGTTCATATATTTTTCTTCAATGCAATGGAGTATAAAAAGGTTTTAATATTGAAAACGGTAGTTGTGGCTGCAATCGGGTATTCGTTTTATTAAATTTTCGCGTTTAAAAATACAATTGATAACCAAGTGAAGATACAGTGATAATCACTTTGGTGCAGACGAAGTTGCACAGGTCAGCTAGTGTTTTAAATAAAATCGATTGACTTTCCAATCGCACTAAACATTGTTATTAAAATTTATTTCTGTCGCAAGCGGCATAGTTCGTGATAGTGAGCTCTGGTTTAAATACTGTGACAGGAACAATTCACCGGCACTTTTTTGATGTGAAACATCTATAGGCGGAGGGTAAACTTAATTGTTGGCGTGGCGACGCAATCCATGAACATTGCACTATTAACGAAATACTCAAAAACATTTGCAATCCTATCTGTATATACATAAGATTCAAACAGTTTTGTAGGTCTCTCGTTCTACCAATGTTTTGCGGCACGCGCCGTCGACCTAGCACCCTCTCATACATGCCGGCAAGCACACCGCGCCTTAGAGTCGTGGTGGCCCAGTGGGTTGACCAGTGGAACAATATTTCGATGTCCGCAGGTTCGAACCCGCCATGTACCAACGAATTTTTCGGAATTCGCGTACATTAACATACTAATTTAAGTTGGTAACACTATAGGCTGCGATGAAGGAAAACATCGTGAGGAAATCTGAAACAGAAAAATGTCCTTGTAGTACTATTGTATGTGGGAAGAATATAGAACTGTGGATTTCTCAGAGTTTGTGGAATACGTCGTGGGCTGGCGTGGTGATTACGCCCATACCTTCCTTCGGGAAGAGGCTTATGAATAAAAAATAATATTTATGTAATATAGTAAAAAAAAAACAATAATTATTTTACGGAACAATCTGCTTTGCATTAGTTTTATATTTTCATTATGTCATGGCTAATTCCTATTGTAATCTGTACTTTTATGCATATAACTTATATAAAACAATTTCAATGTTTCACATATGCCAGTCGTGCCGTGACGTCTCAATTTTGTGGCGCTTGACCACGATTGCATCTGTCGATGTTAAATGAGGAAAGTTTAAACTCAGTTACTCGGATTCAAACAAGTAACTAAGCCATTATTGCTTCATGAGGTGTTACAGCTTAAAAATAATTTATCAGTAAGAACTCCATGTAGAATATAATCAATCAAAGATTTATTTTTTAAGTTTGGATACGTATTCTAATAACACACGCTTCAATCATTATAAGCAATGATAATAAAGTATGTTTGAAGAAATATGGTATATTTAACAGACTAATAATGTCCAATTTTTATCAATTCAACGGAAACAAACAACACGGTATTGGAATAAAGATTAATGATATATTTATTAGGTTAACTGTGTGCCTTGTTATTAAAAAAGAAATTGGGTTTATTTTTTTTTCGAACTGACTACGCTATTGACCCAGCAAGGTCTTAACAGCTTCACCGGACAACAGAAATTGGGGTTTTTTTACTAATATATTGGGAGTATAAATACGTAACAATGAACCAGTGGATTTTAGTACATTTATTCATTTCATTAGTATAATATATTTTTTTCTTCGGTATGGCCTGTCTATGTAGGCAATTATGCCAACGTCAAGCGTGGCAAATACACGTTTTAAACTTAATTGTTAAATATTCGGTGTAACATTTAAAATGGCTACCTGTCAACATAGACGAATAACATTGTAGAATGCTCTAAATTAGTAACATGTCACCATAGGTAAATCACCAAAGGGGGGTAGATACTGTGCTTTGAGTCCCTAGTATAATATTGTCATATTTCACGCTTCACTGTTACATCTCATATAAAATAAAAAAAATTTGTCGTATCACAATTATAAATTTCAATCAATTATTTGTATATTGAAATTCAAATTAAAAAAAAAAACGTTCATAAAACACGTCGTGATAGTTTTAGGCGGAATCTTTTTCTGTCATGTAGTGCCTTAAGCGCTCGCCTTAGTAGTCCGGTGAAGCTGTTAAGAAATTGCTAGGTCAATAGCCTAGTCAGTTCGAGAAAAAAAAAGCTTTTATTTTATTCATAATTTTGTGTTACTTAACTCTGTTTTTTTTTTCTAATATTGATGGTATCTCATGGAATATATTTCGGATATTGTGCATAAGTGAAGTGGATAGAAAATACCAACGGGCATGAATTCTGAGATACCACTAAAACTCTCTGGAAAGTTATAACGAGGTGACCGCCATCTTGTTAGTTCATGAATATGATCGCAAGATACTTGTAATAACATTACCTATTTGACAATGGCAGTAGTAATCTACTAGAAGGTTAAATGCCAAATTAATAAATAATAAAAAAAAAAACAATTATCCCCAAAATATTCCACATTTTAATTTATACGCTGTGCAATAGCAATGACTAATGAAAATCAATATTATATTAGTATGTGGTAGAGCCACGCTGAAGCTATTATTGGTGAAGTATGAATGGGTCGGCTCCCTCCACCCTCCACCCTCCATCCTCTCACAGAAAACCGACGTGAAGTAACAGTGCTTGCATTGTTGCGTTTCGTTCGGTCAGTGAGAACGCCGGAGACCCATATACCCTCCCCTCCCCTCTCCTCTCCTCTCCTTTCCCTTCTCCCTTTCTCTCCATTCCCCCAAACACAGGCTGGAATCACACTTGCGACTCCTCTGAGGTTGCTAGTGTTTATGGACGGCGGTGATCGCTTAACAACAGGTGACCCGCATGTTCATTTGCCTCCTATATGATATAAAAAAAATATATATTTGACTAATCTGTAGACACTGGAATTCCTTAAATTTTTGAGAATCTAGTTATATTAGAAAATTAACGAATGATATATTTACTCTATTTTGGGCGTCACATAGTTTACTTTAGACTTTTAACTGCTTATACAATCCAACTGCTGATACGCAGCAAATATTTTATGTTTTTAACCAGTTCTATAGAAATTATATAACAATGAAGATCCGAGATAAAATTGAAAACACGAATTTCATATATTATTAAAACGGAAACGATTGCAAAAGTTCTTTTATGATGTCTTTCTTATTCGCGAAGTCAGAACTCTGGGGTGCATAAAATAACAATGCCTTCGTATTCTTGGATGGTTGAGAGGAGTGTTTCTACTATATGTATATTTAGGTTTATACAGGGTGGATACATTACGTATTAATTGTAACCAAATCAAACCAAAATACTTTATTTAATGTAGGTCATAATGTGGCGTTTATGAACGTCAAACTATCACGGGTTTGGACAAACAACCCGGTCATCGAAAAGAACCGGCCAGACACTCGATTTTTTTTTATATCGTAGGTGGCTCACCTGATTTTAAGTGATCACCCCCGTCCATAGAAACACCACAGGAGTCGCAATGGCGTTGCCAACTTGTGCTAGGGGAGAGTGGGAGTTGAGAGGGAAGGATAAAGAAAGAGAGAAGGTGAAGAGAGGTGGGCCGCTCTCACTACCACTACAAAATGTAGTGTGGTTCATCTTTTTAATATATATATATACATATATTTCACGAAACAATCGTTTCTAGTGGATGCACAGAGATGACTCAATTCCAGAAGTCACCATCGTTCACATATTGATCCACTCTATAATAGCCTTTAGTAACAAAACCTGATTAATACGTTCGACAAAGTGGTAATGTGCTTTGAGACCTCATACTAAAACCTAACACTATTACCTAAAGTAGCTCCAATAACTGTAGAAATTTATCACAAGAATATCGCTGTGTTGATATAGTAATGTGTTTTAGGATAATTGTTGTAAAACCTAAGACTATCATCTAACGTTGGTCTGATTATAGAAATCTGTTCTGAGAATACTACTATGTCGATATATTGAAGCGCAGATATTATTGTACTTTATCGAAATAAATAAGGGTACGCCAGATGCACGCAGTCGAATGCAATCTAGTTTCACTTTGAAGATGCCGGGTTATCGAAAATTTAATACAGTGCGATACAGGGACGGTCCGGATTCGATTCTCGGGATCCGTGTAATCTCGTTTCACGGTATGCAATTCTCCGTGCTACATTCAAAACCAATTTGTTTGCTGTGTGGTATGAGATTATAAATTTATTAGTGAAGTGAGAAGTTCTTTAGGCGCATGTGTCTATAAGTTTTCACTTTTATCGTGTTTTAAGCACATGCACACTTTTTAATATTATTTAAATTTTCGTTCGTATATTTAATATATGGTTTTCCATCCATTCTGTGCATGCAAATTAATATAAGCCCGAAGATATGCTTTTTTATTTGATTAAAAGTGTCAATTTTTTTTTAAACGTTATAGGAAGCAAACGGACAGACGGATCACCTAATGTTAAGTGATCACTGCCGTCCATAGACACTTGCAACATCCGTGGAGTCACAAGTGCGTTGCCAGTTGTTTGGGGGCAGGGGCAAGGGGGAGAGGAGGAGGGAGAGTCGAGGAGAGGCTAGGTGGGCCTCCGGCACTCTCACTGACCGAACGAAACGTAACAATGCAAGCATGCAAGCACTTTTACTTCACGTCGGTGTTTCCGTGAGTCCGGTGGTAGTACCCCGGGCGAGAAGACCCATTTATGCTGAAACCAGTCATAGGTTCAGCGCGGCTCTAGCACCTACAAGATCTCTGGAACTGTTACCTACATTTGAAAAAAAAAAACGCACTTTATAGCCATTTATTGAGGCAGGTCAGAGGCATAACTACGTTACACTATCATTATTAAGAGCCGAGTAGTTATTATATGAATTGCAGATCAAAAACTATGCTAAATGAGAATTAATTAATTCTGTTGGAGGGTCGTGAGTCGCAGAGTGTCACCTGCCGAGGGCGAGATGACCGCCCGATAAAAACGGATAAATTACAGACAGCAATCGAAATATGAACGCCTATATCAGCTAGGTCTATGTACGTAGCGTAGCTCAGTCACGAAATTGTTTTTTTTTTTTAACTTGGTTAGCTCAGTTAGGCGAGTTGACAAATACAAAATACATATTTGAGTTTGTGATGTGCATGCACATGCTGGAACACGTGCGTCTCCCTAATTCATGTGTGTAGCTTAGATAGTTTAACTTAGAAGATTTGCACGTTGTTGCATCGAAGGCACAAACCGAGGTTCGGGCATTTTGGCATCCTCGCGCTTGTTGCCTGTGACGTCTGTAGGTGGTGGGTACATATAATTATTTAATAAATCAGTCTGTCGCTCACTACCGAGCTTTATTGATGTTCCACTAGCGACGAGGATGGGATTAATTCGTTTTCCAAGTCTTAATTTGAGTAAAATCGTTATTAAAATGCCTATCGGAAAAATAAAACCCTTTAATGTGAGTTCTAAACAGTGGCCAGCGTATATTCGTCGTGTAAATCAATATATTGTGCTAAATGAAATCAGCGATGCATTGAAGGTACCTATGTTAATTACCGTCGTCGGCGAAGAAACGTATGCATTAATGTGTGATCTATGCTCGCCCAGCTTTCCGGAAGATAAAACCTATGACGAACTTGTGAAATTAGTGACGGAACACCTGGAACCTCAAAGATCGGAAATTGCCGAACGTCACGTATTCAGATTACGACGACAAAAGGCTGGCGAGTCCCTCGCAGAATACCTACAAGCGTTAAAACATCTTGCGGCTACTTGTAATTTCGGAAAGTGCAACGCGTGTTCGACTCTCGAAGAAAATCTGCCGGACCAGTTTGTGTCAGGTCTAGCAAATGGCGTCATGAGATCGAGAATCATCGCGGAAAAGAAAATTCGGTATAAAGAGGCGGTTGAGCTAGCGCTGGCTCTGGAGGCAGCAGAGAAACATGCACAAGTGAGCGGTTCAGCGGCGGCGGACTCAACGGGGATGACGGGCGGCGAGGCAGGCGAGGACCTGCACTACGCGCGCGGCGAGCGAGCCGGCTCGCGCGCGCGGCCACCCCGGGCGTCCGGTGTAGGCAGCGGTACGAGAGCTGCGGGCACTGCGCGAGCTTGCTGGCGTTGCGGCAAGGCTCATACGGCAGATAAGTATAAATTTAAAAATTACAATTGTGTTGAGTGTGGTCAAAGGGGCCACTTAAAAGTTATGTGCAAATAAGTGCGCGTGAGAGATAGCCAGAATAATAATTATATGAGTGAGAGTTCGGAGGACAGTATGTTCAATATTGAACTGGCGGCTATAGGTAACAAACCTTACTTTATGAAAGTATTTATTAATAACAACTGTATCGAATGTGAAGTGGATACTGGTAGTCGTATTTCAGCTATAAGTGAGGATATGTATAGACATTTATTTTCTTACAAAATTATTAAAAGGGATAATTTGATTTTACGTTCTTACTCAGGTTCACGGATTGAATCACTAGGTTACATTGAGGTAGACATTAGTGTGGGTACTGTTAGCGTAAAAGCATTACGACTTTACATTATTAAGAATGGGGCGCGACCCATATTAGGTCGGGAATGGATGCGTGCGTTAAACATTACAAGTATCAACCTCCATGAAATCTTAGATGATAAATTCGTTAGTCAATTATGTAATTAATTTCCAGAAGTTTTTTGTGATAAACTCGGTACTTGTAAAACGCCTATTAAATTACACTTGTCGGATAATGAACCGGTTTATGTACGAGCGAGACCGGTACCGCTGGCACTGCGCGCATGCGTCGAGCGCGAGCTGTCTCGTCTCGAGGCGGACGGCTCGATCTATCGCGTTGACTACTCTGATTATGGTACTCCAATAGTCCCCGTTATTAAAGAAAACGGAGAGATACGTATTTGCGGTGATTAAAAAATCACAATTAATCCCAAATTAAAAAGGGATTATTATCCGTTACCACGTATTGAAGAGTTATTCGCGAACCTCAGTGGAGGTCAAAAATTTACTAAAATTGATTTATCACATGCATATGAACAGTGCATTTTATCCGTCGAATTTCAACCTTGTACTGCCATTACTACTCACATAGGGACATTTACGTATCGACGTACTCCCTATGGTTTATCGTGTATACCTGAAAAGTTTCAAAAGATAATGGAAGAAACGCTGCGTGGGGTGCCACGGTGTGTCGTGTTCCTCGACGATATTTGTGTGACCGGGATTGATATAAGTAGTCATAAAAAAAATTAAGAAGTGTACTTGAACGGTTGCGGAATATGGGACTAACTGTAAAATTAAGTAAATGTCGATTTCTACAAGATAGTGTAAAGTATCTTAGCTTTATTATTAATAAGGACGGTTTGCGACCGGATCTCGATAAAATGGAGGCAATTTCCAGTGCGCCGCGACCTCAAAATATATCTCAACTTTAAAGTTTTTTAATTAATTATTACGGACGGTTTATCCCTAATCTAAGCATATTATTAAAATCTTTACATACGTTGTTAAAAAAAATGTTGACTGGATGTGAGACTCTAAATGTGAAAGGGCTTTCATGACAGCGAAGCAGGCTCTCGTAAGTCAACGGGTATTAGCACATTACGAGGAGGGACGCGAGTTAGTTCTCTCGGTAGATAGCAGCGCTTATGGACTGGGAGCGGTACTCGCGCACCGCTACCCAGACGGTAGCGAGCGGCCGGTGAGCTGTGTGTCACGCACACTCAACGTAACGGAGCGTAACTACATTCAGTTAGATAAAGAAGCTCTTGCTATCCTCTTTGGAGTTACTAGACATCATCAATACGTCTTTGGGAGGAGATTCACATTACGTACTGATCACCAGCCGTTAACGCATATCTTTGGAGATAAACGAGGGGTCCCGCAGACGGCAGCAAGCCGTTTGCAAAGGTGGGCGACTCGTTTAACGGCTTATGATTTTGCTATAAAATTTGTTAGATCACAGGACAACGGTCCAGCTGATGCTTTGTTTCGATTACCTTTACTTCAGGAGAGCCACTTCGACGAAACTATAAGTTACCTAAACCTATTAGAAGATACTTTACCTATTAACTTTAAAGACATTGTAAGAGAAATAGAACGCGATACGTTACTATGTAAAATAAAAGGTTACATTCTTTTTGGTTGGCCGTCTGTCCCTAGTTGCGATGCGGAGAAACCTAATTTCAATAGAAAAATGACCTTGTTATCGATAAGGGGTGTATTATTTACAAATACAGGATAGTAATTCCTAGCATTTTTCAAAAGCAAGTTTTAACGGAACTTCATGAAGGTCATTTAGGCGTGAACAAAATGAAAAGTTTATCGAGGAATTATATTTATTGGGCGACTTTAGATCGTGATATTGAGGAGTTGTGCAAGGCATATGGCGCGTGCCATAGTGTGCGTGACGCGCCGCCTCGGGTGCAATTTCATCCCTGGGAGTTTCCATTGCACCCGTGGCAACGTGTACATGCAGACTATGCGGATTGCGGAGGTTCGCATTATTTGATTTTAGTAGACGCCCATTCGAAATCGATTGAAGCGATACCTATGAGAAGCACAAATGCCCACAGTACTATTCAGGTATTACGGAATATTTTTGCACATTTTGGGTTACCGTTGCAACTGGTGACAGATAACGGACCACCGTTTTTGTCTCTAGAATTTAAATTGTATTTAGATAATAACGGTATTAGGCATACAACTTTGGCTCCTTATAGACGCCAAGGGAACGGTGCAGCTGAGAACGCTGTAAAAACTGTAAAAAAAGCTATCAAGAGAGCACTTTTTGAAGGTGAAGACATCAACACCTCCTTAAATAAATTCTTGTTTCAATATCGAAACTGTGATCATGCAACTACAGGAGTGTCTCCGGCGATAGCATTACAGGGGCGGAGATTACGTAGCCGCTTGGATGCACTGCGGCCTAATATAGAGCGGCCGTAGTAAGAGCCAAGCAGGAAAAGCAAATAGAGCACGCTGCTGGTACTGATAGACACTTTGGAAAAGGCGATAAAGTACTGGCCCGTGATTATACGTCCAGGGAGGACAAATGGGCAGAAGCAACCGTCATAAAAAAAAACGGGCCCTGTCTCTTACCAAGTTAAAGTTGGTAACGAAGTAGTGTGGCGTAGACACGCTGATCAAATCATTCCCGTTCTACACAAAAACAGACATTCATTATCCCGATTGAATTATAAATCTGACACAGAGGATTCAAAAGGTTGATGACTCGGATGTCAATAAAAAGGCCGAACGTACGTACACGTCGGATAGTGAAAGTACGTTTCAAAACGAACTGCTAAATATCCCGGTAGAAAAGTCTACCCGAGAAAATGAGCAGTCCAGTCCGATAACGATATCACCACCACCACCGGACGTGCCTGCTCGAGTGACTTTGTGAGGTTATAGGGGGTAATCTCAGGAACAACTAGTCTAATTTGTAAAATTCTTTCAATTTTATATAGCTCTTTTATAAAGAAAAACTTTAAGATATATATTATCACGCTAAGACTAATAGAAGCGGAGCTCCAATCAAAAAGGTTTTGAAATCGGGTATTTTCTTTCTTTTGAGAGTTTTACAGCGTTAACAATAGTACAAAGTTGTAGATATGAGATTCATGAAGATATCAAGGCATTCTTATTTATGGTCGTGCAGTTTGTCATAAAACTCCATGTCAGTCAGTGAGTCTGTCTGTTGTCTTTGAATAATAAAGTAACTATTCTTATTAAAAACTTTACGAGTTTTTCACGCATTTTAATTCTTTGCCAAGTACATATAATAATATATATCTAAGTTCTATCAAGATTTGCTAAGAACTTTTTAATCCCTTGCAAATAGGAAAAATCAAAGATCGAATTCATCTTCATCGTTTTTACGTTCAGTCGCGACTCCGTCGGGAAATTCTATGTGCTATCGATTTTTAAGAGATGTGTTCATCGACAAATGTATCGATAATGTGAACATTTATTATGTGAATCAATTTGTCCATCTAGTTGTAGTTACATGATATAATATTTTTTCATAATTGTTATATTTTTAAGTATTCGTGTGTATATATTTGATAAATATCTATTATGGGTGAATCTCATTGACATGCCTTGTACACCACAAATAGATGATAGTAAGTCTTAATATGCTATTAAAAGATCGCGGGCTCGATCTCCGCACATGACTGACTTTTTGTGTATGGTGAAATTCCCAGTTCTGTATCTAAGCGTTGAATATTTTGATTTTCAAAGGTATACATTACACTTGTGAAATATTTTATCATAACTAAAGAGAGCCTAACTAAAATAAGCCATAGTTTGGAATTAAATAGCTGTGTGCGTATTATTCTGCACTTATATTATTTATAACGGATTGCAGAGTAAGCAGAAAATAAAACAATATAAAAACAATCGTCATATAATTAAAAAGCGAGTTGAAATTAAGAAGCCGTTGCAAGCAGTCTCGTGTCGAGACGATATACATTTTTTGTGTTCACCATATTAAAAAAAATGCAAGAGGCACTTTAGTTTTTTTTTTTAAACAAGAAAAAGCCCTCCCAATGTAGACCGTAAAATTCTGTATGAACTAGTAAATAATGTTTACACAAATATTTTTGAAATATTATTCATTGCTAATGATTTATCGATAAACGTAACGGCTCAGCCCTATTTTCAGAATTGTGTGTGGGATTACAACCGCCCTAGTATATAGGATACCTGTCTGTATTGTTATAGGATTTCGTTATTCTATATTTCTCAAATTATTGAATTACTTTTCTATCAAACTGTAGTGTATTTGTTTGGAATTATGTTTTTTTTTATTGAAGCACGACAAAGTGACTGCACTATGCCTGATGGTAAACATAGTACAATCCAAAACCAGTGGCGACCACCAAGAGACAGATTATCCATCGTTGGTCGCCGCTCTCATGCCGGCCATAATGACAAAAGTCATCCGGTACTGCGAGTCACTATGACGGGCTTTTTCGCCATGTACATGGTGGTTGAGACCCAGTCGGGATGTAAAACCCTACCACCCCGCTATCGCCATTGCCTCTTTCGTTAATCAGCAGGGTGCACCACGTGCAGGTGAGGTTGGCTTGGGTGTCTCAAGTCTTAAGATGTTACTCGACACCCCTTACACCCCAAAATGATACGATGTCATGTCATTGAATTTCAATCTAAAAAATAAAATTATGATGTCTCCAAATTCCTATTTTATTTGATCAGCAGCAATCATAGCTTAGAATATTTGTTTAGAATAATGTTTGTTCTGTCATTTCGTTACTTGTCATATTGGCATTTTTATAGTAAAGTCCCTGGGCGACCGAGCCTAGCTCGGTTCTTTAAAAAAACGTTTTTAAACGAAAATAAACTGTTAGGTTTACCTAAAAAAATTAGCATTTATTCACATAAAAAATATTTAAAAAGATATTTCTCTTATAATTACAATAATAAAATGATGTATTTAATTAAAATAAACTGTAAGGTTTACCTTACAAAATTATCATTTTTTAAAAAATAAAGGAAAAAAAAATCGAATTTGAACTGGGGTTACACGGATTTTTGAAGCAATCAATTTTCCATCTGAGCTATTTTTGTTTTGACAGCGGTGGCGTAATTTACTTTCCCATTCTAGCTATATTTTTTTATTGCCTAAAATCTCAGTTAAAAAGTTTTCTATGAAGAAAATCTAGCTAGATCGATTTATCGTGCCCGAAACTACCTACATACTAAGTCTCACGGAAATAGATGACACCGTTTCCGAAATCCTGAATATATACAAATACAAAAATATACAAGAATTGCTCGTTTAAAGGTATTAAATATATATTAGGTATATTAAATAAGTGAATATTCGTGAAGTACATGTTTTTTTTGTTTTGCGTTATGCCATTTTAATTATTTTTGAATTCGTTTATATCTTTAGTGCTTTACCACAGTATCATTGGATGTTAAGCTTCGTGGTCTAAACAACATGGTCGGTATTATTACAAAAAAGTTAAATACGTATTAAATACTTGTCTTAACAAGGTTTCGTACTCAATGCACCGCTCTCGCCCGAAGCAAGTTCACGTTATCCTTTTTTCGCAAGTGTAACTAATAGCCATACACGCCGGCTAAAAAAAACCATGCCACCATACTTTTATCACGATGTTTTCTCTCACAACCATCTCTGGCTCATTTGCCAGGATTCGAACCTACGTAGATCGACGCGGTGTCGGAACGTGCTAATCATTGAGCACTCATCGCTTATTATAATCTCAGGTTTACTACAGAGATATTATCAAGAAGCCTTGATATTTTCTAATATGCCTATTATAGTTTCAATAACGAAGTTAGCTGACGACACATTTTGATTTCCTTCGACAAATTGTCAACAATTGTATAAAGAATAATCAATAGTTATGTGAGTAGAAGCACCAATCAAAACGTGGGACGTCACAGCTTCCAAAACATTGTGTTGCTTTTTTCGAACAAGTAAGGTATTTTCAGGAAGGTGTAACGTTAATCCAATACTATGACAGGTATGAGCATTCTTAAAACTAATGATGGAAATATAATTTACAATAAAAGTAAATTATTATGTTTTTTATTTTAATATAAAATTGATATATAGCTACAAATTATTTCAAAATAGTACCTACAACACATTTGTGTTATATCGATCATATATATTTCTATAACTCGCTTTAGGTAACCGCAGTTACCAATATAGGGTCTTTAGTAAACCTCGGAACATCTTCTAAACTCCTAATAAGCCACGATTACGAAAATTAAATCATCAATCTCTCGAACCCTCAGCGCTCGGTTTACGCACACGCATTTATACACAGGTCAAAGATTAACTACCAGAAATGACAGTACATTGAAAAAAAAAAATGCATTCTCATTTAATCAAATCTAATTTTTATGTGCGGCTCAATATTGAGCGAAATAAAGTTAATTATGTGTTCATTTTCTGTAAACTACAGTCTTCTTTTTTGTGAGTCGCATATCTACAAGTACATTTTTATTCTGGTGGCTAACCATTTCTAATTTTAGTGAGTATATTATTCATGGATTATAGTGTTATTACTATTTACAGAGTATTATCGTACATATTCCTTGCCAACTTTAAAAAAATGACTATACTATAAAATACAATGTGTTCAACGACAATATATTACGTTGTGGACATGAATTTAGTACAAAAACGATTGTGAAGTTTTAAAAAGGTGTTGTTGTGATTTAAATATAATATTACCAATTTCAGTTGTAAACGATAGTCTGTTATTTTAGTTAATATTCTATGGTTAAAATAAATATTGCTGCAATTAAGTTGATCAAATCAACTGTAATCTCATTTTTTTTTCTATACGTTACCATATGCAATAAATCATATACTACAGCCTTGCTAGATAATGGACGTAAATGTTCAAAAACTATAATTAAATAAATATAATTGTTTTCAAGTTATACGCACACTAACAGATAGACAGGCAGAAAGAGAGACTTTGGCTTGTAATATAACTTAAGATTATCTAAAACTCATTACAGTTCAAATCAGTGCCATATCTGTAAATGTACATGTTCTGTTGCGTAGGTGAAACTCGGTTGGCGCTGCGACATAAATAAAGTGTTATGGCAATAAAGTCATTGTTGCGCCTTGTTTTGCGAGACCGAGGCTTACTCACCAGGTGCGGCCACTAACTTACAAGTCTCGGGGTCGAGACAATGGCTTGACTTCAGACAAAATTATTTGGAGGACTTCAGTTTCTATATTTTTTGTATGTTTGTTACGCTGTTAAGAACAACTAAAGGAAAATGTATTCAGTTTTAATTTTTATTCTAAAACGAGAAAGTGTCTGCACTGTGTCTGCTTGTAGCTACGGTGTAATCTAAAAACAACAACGATTACCAAGAGACTTGTACGCATTCGCAGTCGTCATTGTCAATTCGGCTTCTAAATATCTCGATAGTTGGATATAAACTAGATCTTCTCGAAACACGAAACTGTATACATAAGTGTGTATGAGTCCATTAGATAGATTAAGATATAAAATCTTCAAAACAAATAGAAAATTCAATAATTTGAACAATAGTTTTTTTAAAGTGGTACTCTTTTTGCATCGCCTCAAATATTTTCGTCCATCTATCGCATGCCCCATTACAGGTGGCTGCGTAGTAGGGGGAAAGTGAAAAAGACGTTCGGTAGAGCAGCCAAGACCAAGATGGTAGCGCCCATAGATCAATTTCAAATGATTCAATGATTTAAATAAATATTGTGCTTAGTTTTTGAATGCATCTATCATCTGAATTATTATATTTATTACAAGCTGACCCGTGCAACTTCGTCTGTTGTAAATACATCCACGGAATCTAATATTTCTTCATTTTCAAATCCATTTCATAAACAATGAAAGTGAGCTGCTAATTTCAATATCTTCTAATATCCACCATCTTTATTATCATCTCGCTGAATTTTGACAGGCCGCCGACGCGCGAAATGAGATAACATCCGACAAAATAGCTGTCCGTAAACAATATAGTCGAGACATTATGTTAAATATTATGGTCTTATTATTTTCTTTTTGGAAGAAATTGTTTTCAAATGTTGTTCAAATCATATGAATTCAATAATAAATGAGGTGTGCACGTAATTCCAATTATAGCTCCAAATTACAACGTTATTGACAAGATATCGTGTGTCAAGTAACAAACATTCCAAACAGTTGTAAAATTTAATTCATTCCTTAATGTTTATGCGAATTATAATTTGAATTGATGTAAATCTCAATTTTTTTCACAAAATAATATTGGGGTGATACAACTAAACACATCTTAGTAATAAAAGGTACGTCGTGCGATGCCTTGTTGATATTAAATGAATATTATTTAAAGCTGTTTAATCAAATTAAAATAATAATAATATCTTACAATAATGATTTTTTTTATGTCATAGGAGCCAAACGAACATGCGGGTCACCTGGTGTTAAGTGATCACCGCCTTCTGTAGACACTAGCCACACCGGGGGTAGGGTGGAGAGGAAGGAAAGGGGGACGGGATGGAAGGTGGGCCTCCGGCGCTCTCACCGACCGAACGAAACGCGATAATGCAAGCACTGTTACTTCCCGTCGGTTTTCTGTGAGAGGGTGGTACTACCCGGAGTGCGACGATCCATTCATGCTGACCAGTAATAGCTTCAGCGTGGTTCTACTACCTACAATAAACTCCTACATACATGCCAATTATAAATCTCATGGCTACATATCAAATTATGTTAGCTAATTGCTTTTATAATTGGATTAATCAGACAAGATCTAGGATCAAATCCTTCCCAATATTAATAAAACTAAATTAAACATGAAATTAATATAAATGCCGTTAATCTGGAAGCACGGCAGTGTTCCCGCTAAGTCGAGCAAAAGAGCGGCACGGCCGTACTATGTTTTTCTCGAAACATTTCAGGCAATTTTCAACCTCCCTATAAATTCGTTATCCATAAGACTAGAAGCCTTCAGTGAGAAAGCATGCATTGTATAAACACGGCATATTTCAAATTTATTTCAATTTGAACCAGTAGTTTAAGAATTATAATCTATTTTATTTAAAACATAAAAGGTTTTTTAATATTGATATGGCCAACATGAGGTGTTGTTAGGTTAGCTAATTATGTAATAATTTAAGATAGAAGGTCCCTTGTGCAAGGACTTTAATTCATGAATTAACCGACTTGGATCCCAAAAATTATTACGGTAGAAGAACTAAGTTGCGGAATTATGCATAATATAAAAATATTTAACATTTACAAATAACAATGTAGTAAAAAGCAAGGCTGTATAGATGTCGTTTAAAACAAGTTTGATATTTAGGTCGTTATATGTTAGAGTATGTACAATCGATTTCTCCTCCGGAATGTGTTACTATTTTTTTTTAACTTTATTTTTGCAATCAATCTTTCAGATTATTACTGCCATTGTCATGTAGTCAATAATATTACAAGCGTCGTATGATCATTTCAATATTAAGCGTCGTGTGAATCAATATTCTAACAAGATGGTGGATCCCTTATTAGAAACTTCCAGGACGTTTTTGTGGCATTTTAGAAATTCATGCTCTGTGGTATTATTTTCCAATCACTTCACTTATGCATAATAAACCAACTATATTACGTAAAATACCACCAAATATACAAAATATATACTCAAATAACATAAGATTATGAATAAAATATAAAATCCACTACATGACAGACTAAAATTCTGCGAAAAACTCCTGCTAAATGTTTCAAGTTAAAAATATATTGTAACTATTAATTAAAACGTTCCATTTCCACAGTTAATAAACAAAATGGCCAATTATATTACTGCAGTGTAATGAATACAAGCAAAACAACTATTGACTTGTCTGCCGCGGTACGAGTTTACTGAAAACGAAACGTATCGCTTCGTGTACTGCATCGCAAATAAAACTCCTCATCGGGCGTGGCTAGTTCAAATTTTACGATACCCGACTGTACGGACGAACTGTTATTTAAATTTCGAATTCTTTTGAATGTTCTCAACAACTATATTTGTTTTCATTGCCTGAAATGATATTCTTCTTTTAAACATAACGTCGTGTCAGGAACTCCGAACATTATTTATGTTATTTGAAAATGGAATGTGACTAATATTTAAAAAAAATTGCAGATTGATTTTTTAAACACTCAATAAAAATTGATTACAATGGAATTTGAAAATCAATGTAAATCTTATTTTAATTTCATGTTTTTTTTTTATATCTACATTATTTTGCATGGTGGTAGGGGGCTGCTTTTAAGTACGCCTGACTAGCTACTATCCTCAACTTGAAAATCTGTCGCCGACACCTATAAAATATAGAAAAAAATATTAAATACCCTTTTTCACTCTAATATAATTAGACGAAAGGCAACCTGCTGATTTATCATTGGATATTGTTTTGCATAAAATAATATATATATTTATATATTTTCATAAAGCGATCTTTTGCATAAAACTTAATATTATATAGTGACTTTATATTTGACTTTCCCAAACGTTATCAATTATATTGTTTTTGTATAATTCAATTATATTATTTTCAGAAATTATAGAACAATTGGAATTCACTCTATAAGTCACGCAAGCCGAAGGACAAATGATGAGAATGCAATTTTCTGAGATACTTGGATCAATTCAACGAGCAAAAAAATTAATCCATATCGTGTTCTGACTTGCGATGGAACCCTTTAAGCTACGAAATAATATATTAAGTTATATTTGTGACGCAAATGCAAAGTCAAAAGAAAAACAATGACGAGGCTGAGAACACAACTGAGGGTAAGTGCATATATTACTTTTTTTTTTTTTTTATTTAAGCACGACAAAGTGACTGCACTATACCTGATGGTAAGCATAGTACAATCCAAAAACAGTGGCGTCCACCGTCGGTCGCCGCTGTCATGCCGGCCATAATGACGAAAGTCACCTGGTACTGGATATGCACAGGCTGATCCCGAAACGCGACGCGCAAAAGCGAGTCACTATGACGGGCTTTTTCGCCGTGTACATGGTGGTTGCGACCCAGTCGGGCTGTAAAACCCTACCACCCCGCTATCGCCATTGCCTCGTTCGTTGATCAGCAGGGTGCACCACGTGCAGGTGAGGTTGGCTTGGGTGTCTCAAGTCTTAAGATGTTACTAGACATCCCTTACACCCCACTACTCTTAGATAAACTCTTTATTATTTCATTTCTTTTCTTTGAAATACTTTCTACGTTATAAATAATAACCTGTGATGCAAAGAACTTTACAAATATAGAATTAACATATTTAAAATATACCTTGATATAGAACAATTTGGATTTTTGGATCTCTAAGATGATTATATTTTGGGAACTTCGAACTCACAACACTCAGCGCGGCAGCAACAAAACCATTGCGTCAACTGTGGATCATTACATTCTAAATTGTAATTATGTTTTATAAACCAACTGTAACCTATTCTATGATATTTTTTATTTGTACCAAAATTCCACTGCTATTTTTCCGTCATTTGTCTGTATATTGCTAGTTTAATATAAAATTGGCATTGTGCTCATTTACACTTTTCCAAAACAAATAATTCTAACATTGGCTTATATAATTTCTATTAATTATAAATAACTGATAGAAAGAATAATCACGCTATTATGTTTCAATATTTCTAGATGCTTGTAGACATAGATGAAAGAAAGGTTTTGGACGGTGTTCAAAAATTTTGCTACTCGCACTTGACTGATATTAAGAATGGTAGGACACAGTAATTGAAAAAAAAAATCGAATGAAACATCAAAACTTTCTAACATTTCACGTGGCCTGTAAACATATGTGGAAGAAACAATTTTTAACAATGTTTAAAAGCCATCCAGGTCACATTTGATTAGTGTTGAGATTACTATGGACGCTGTAATAAAAGAAAAGTCTATACTACGTTGCTTCTGCGAAAAAAAAATTTTTTTAAACGGTGTCCAAAAACCACCCAACTCGCACCTGATTGGTGTTGAGATTGCAATGTATACTGTTATTAAAAAAAACGAATGACACATCAAAAATTTCTAACAATCCACGTTAAAGTCTGAATCTAGTAAATTAGTTTCATTATCACAGGGTCCCAGGTGTTTCAGAGAGGTTGTTTTCATCACGATCTTCTCCCCAGACCCCTCCACTCCGACCCCCGGGCGATCTCAACTGACTTTAAGTTAAATTCTTAGTGCTTAAGTAGTTTTATCTTCACCCATTGGGACTGTTTGTTTGTTCCTTTGAAGAATTGAACTTAGTTCTTTGTTCAATTAAGATCTGTTAGCTCTTTGTTAGTGTTTCATTTAACCTCGAAAGTCTGATGATATAGTTAATCCTTTTGTGTAAAGTTCTGTATGGTGAAAGGATTACGAAAAGAAAATACAATGAAATCTTTACTAATGTAGGTGTTTTTGTTTTTCGTGTCGCTAATGTCTGAAACCATTAAACGATTAAAGAGTTCAAGGTATTATGTTATTGATTGTTATGTTCCAAAATAAAGTAACAAATTTTTGAGTATTGTGTCTGTTTTAATTGATTACCAGTTTATTCATTTCTTTGGACACTGTAATGAAAAAAATGTGTTACCTCAATATGGCCGATGCGTAATGTATAAAATGTACTACCAAAAAGTTTTTTTTCGACCGCGTATATAAGTAATATGTGCATTTTTTAAAATTATGATGTGGTGTGGATTAATGAGTGGTGTTTAAAGGTATCTGCTGGAACACACTAATATGAAAATGATAGATTACTCAAAGCTTATAGACAAAAAAATCCATACTATGTTGCTATAATTTCGTTATAATTTAGTTATAATCACCCATATAATTGCGTGTTGATATAAAATTCTGCTTAGTTACGAAATTCATTAATTAAACACCGTGTCCAGTAAACACAATGTTTGAGCTTCCAAAACATCCTCATATAACCAATGTTCTTAATTAAATTAACTGACAATTACTGAGCGTAAATTAAATTTAATTTGAACGTACAAAGACCCAATATTATAGCTGGAAAGGTGAGAGGGACGTATTTATCAGTGCACACTTGAATGCTCTCGTGTAAAATTAAATGACATTCCGCATGTGGTCCATGTGATACGCGGTAGCGTAAAGTTTGAATTATTTAATTTCCGTAATTTATATATTCAAATTATTGGCCTTAGTCAGGTTTTCACATCTATTACCACTCCAAATAATAATTATATACATTTTTATGCTATTTATTATTAAATTAAAAATATGGTGGCTGTACACGCTAAGTTTATAATATCAATATTATATTTTTTTTTATATCAAAGGAGGCAAACGAACTGGTGGGTCACGTGATGTTAAGTAATCACCACTGTCCATAGACACTAGCGACATCAGGGACGTCACAAGTGTGTTGCCATCCTGTATATGGGAGAAGGGGGAGCGAAAGGAAAGGGAAAGCAGGAAAGAGGAAGGGACGTGGGCCTCCGGCTCTCTCACCGACCGAATGAAACACAACAATGCAATCACTGTTATTTCACGTCGGTTATCGGTGACAGGGGTGGTACTACCCCGAAGGAGCCGACTCATTCATGCTGAAACCAAAAATAGCTTCAGCGGGGCTCTACCACCTACAGACAACATGTTGTCAGGCCACATTGTTCCATGTCGTTTGTGCTGTGCAAGAACATATCGGTGACGCTTCATTAGCATGTCCAAATCATTTCTTAAGCGAACCCATAAGGTTTTTATCCTACTAAAAAATCATCCAAGACAGCTAAAAGTGTTTGCACTTCAAAAATGTATTCAAAGTTGTTTGGTAATAACTATATATAATATATAACGATTATTATTTGAAGTATTTGAAAAAGCCAAACCACCTGGGAACATCCGTTACTCTGCCTATTGGGATTTAACAATAGAGATACGCAGACGTAGTCGCGGGAATCAGCTAATAATTGATAATTATAAATACATATCGTATGTAACTTGGACCATACACCGCATCACATTTACACTACAAACAAAATGAAATGCAGCATCAAAATTCGACAAAGGTCTCTTATATAATTAGACGTGATAATTTACTGGAAGCGACACGAGAGGGCACTGCGGAGGCACTTATCATTTTTACCTGTCCGGGCCTTTGCGAAGATCCGCTTTGTTGTTTTATAATGGCCGTGTTTTATCAAATAATGAAACGCTTTGTGAATTATTTACCGGGCTGTAACCAAGAGATATTAATGTTGTTTATACACCACACGGAGGTAACTTTTTGTTTTATAATTTCGTATTAGTATGCTGAATTTCATTTGATAGGTTTTTTATTGGTAGAATGAAAGTGGTGTATGGTTGTGCGCACATAAATAAGAGAAATACACGGAGGTGTCGTAAATGCACGCATTTTAATTAAAAAAACACCAAACAGCCAATTTTACGCAGTATTTCTACAAGGTCACCCATCAAAGTAATGACCGCACCCTACCTTTTTTAATTTCGATGATCGGAAGAGTACCGGTGATTTTAACACTCTCCACGACACTGTGTTTATCCCCACCTCTTTTCGTCAAACAAAGATTGCGGATCAGAATTTTAAAGCTTTTCCTAAAGTACTGGATGGATATAGATTTTTTTTAGTTACACGTCGTAAGTATTTGGCTCTCACCTTTAAAAAAAATGTCACGATCTTAATTTAATATAAAGGTTTATTAATTTAAAATTTTTAAAAGTAAGGCAAGTAATTTGGTGCCTATATGCAAAACCATAAGACATAAGTGTTTTTATCTGGCTAGATTTCAGTGTGTGTTTTGTTATATGAAGTGATAAATGGAATAAGTTATGAGCTTAAATGCAAATTAAGTCGGGACAAAATTGCTGCAAGTAAAAGCAATCGAATTTGTTTTGTTAAATATACCGTATGTTTAATGATCTACTCTTTAATAACTGTTAATAAAATAATCTAAAAACGAACATTTAATTAAAAAAAATGTACAAATATTGAGAGACCCGAAAACATCGTCACCTACAGCTACCTATAGCTAAGAATGCCGTTCATGCGACCCGACAAGCAAAAAATAAGAATTTAATTAAAATAGGTTTAGTCGTTTAGAAAAAAGGAATTAAAAACAGATGCACATTAAAATAATTTCAAATGCAATGCAATCAATGTTTTTTTTTTTTCGAAATGTCTACGCTATTGACCCAGCACGGTCTTAATAGCTTCACCAGACTACTAAGGCGAGCGCTTAAGGCACTCAGCCGATTTTATTTAAGTAACCAGCTCAAGGGTGCACGGCACACCTCGGCTTGGCTGTTGCCTGTTGCATGCAAAATCGCGACCTATCTTAGCTAACCTAGCTAACCATTAATGTATGAGTTGTTGAAACGTATATGTGTATCAAGCATACACGCCTCAACAACTCCTCGATATATTTATTATCGGAAAATTGAGAGTTTTTCAGTTCGATAAGGGAAAAAGTAAACCCTTCCACTTACATGTGTAAGCGTGTAGGCGTGCACGTGTGTGTGGGTGATCGTGTAGTGTTGTAGCAGTGATGTATATTTGTGTGTCACCGTATCGGGCAAGCAACGCACTCAAGGGCTCCCTACCGAGGGATCGAACCTAGGCTTGAGCCGCTGCCGTGGGAGGCCTAATCGGGTACACCAATGCAATCAATCAATCAATGCAACTACATTGTTATATGTGTGACTGTTAAAATACAAGTCACTTGACTCGTTCTATCATTTGATCCAACGAGGCGTGTTAGAATGAGACGGGAAGAGGTGCAATGTTAAATGGATTCTATTCTATATTAGCTTCTGCTTGCCACTTCGTCCTAGTGGATTAGTTACTTTAGGCCAACACTAATTTTAACTCGCGACTTCGTCTATGTAGGTGAAAATATTTTTAAATATCTTGAAACATTCATGATGAATGCTCCGCTCCGATGAATCAGCGTGTTGTTTTAAAGCCTACAGCTTTCTTTAAATGAACTATATATAACTGATTTTTTTTTTCAAATCGGACTAGCAGTTCCAGAGATTAGCGCCTTCAAGAAAACAAAACCTTCAGTTTTATAATATTAGTATACATTGTTACTTAAGTCATAGTGTTTTCAATTTATATATAAACAAATATTTTTTTTACTAAACAAATGTTAAAGTAATGATCGGTTTCAGCAGATCGCGAATAAACATAAAAAATACACAATAAAACTCTACAAACGCTGTACAAGTCGTATCGTGAATATTTCAGAGCATTTTCCGTTCACGTCGGTTTGTACGTGATTATTTCAATTTCACGAAGCTTTGTTGAATTGAACGCTAATTCTGCATCGGAGAAAAATATGGCTTCGTTATTTTTTTTTTATATTCCGATAAAAATAACAGCGCACGGCTTGCGCATGTAACGTTGCGATTTATTTGAAATGGAAGTATTAATTGATGAATAAAACAAAGTCGCTATCAGTATCCATTTGTGTCTGCTTAGTTTCGAAACTTACATAATGGACTAGACTCCGCTCGCGTCTTCGTCCACTTAAATTACTTTGGGCTAACGCTAACTTTGACTCGCGACTTCGTTTATTTTGAAGGGGATAATATTTTTAAACAATACGTACGTTAACCCCGATTTTGAAACATTATTCATTGGTGCTCCGCTTCTATTGGTCTTAGCGTGATGATATATAGCCTAAGTTTTCCTCGATAAATGAGCCATCTAATACTGAATTTTTTCGAATCAGTAATTCCTTAGCGCGTTCAAGCTAACAAAATTGCGGTTTTTAGTTCTAGTATAGATTTTGATACACTTACACTATTACATGGAAATACCGATTTATTTATATTGCATGATATAAAAAAAAACATTTTGAACAAAAATTTGTAGTTTCATCTCTTAGATGTTTATTTTATTAAAAATAACTAAATTAAATAAAATAATATTGGTATATTTTTTGTTGCTTCTCTGTATCCGCAATTAGTTATACTATAAGCGGATTTGTTGAATGTGCAGTATGTCTGACCAAGTGTGTCCTCCATTGAGGACATCTACTTCTAGGGTTATATCATTTTACATGGAGTTGGTATGTCCTTTCGCTTCAACCGTTTCACATATCTCTGTTGAATGAGTTCAGCTGCTAGAGCGTTGGGGTGGTTATTCAGCCTTTTTTGGTACTTAAATGCAGTCCTATGAATCTCTTCTTGAATTATGGCTATATGAAGGTTTTCATGGATCTCCCACCTAATAATCTATTTGAAGTCAGTTAACTTAATATAATATAAGTTTTGTTATTAAAATTTTATGTTATCACGATTTTTATAAGCACTACGCGTTTTCTTGCTATAAAAAAATGAGGCAAGTGGTGTTGTGCGCATACGCAGGAGAGGGGAAGTAAATGGATTGTATTTTTACGATGACATTTTTAAAGCAAAGCATATTTTCGCTTTCAATTTTGTATGCTTTTTTATTGTACATACAATAAGTGGAGAGTACAGCAGCAAGGAAACAATGAAAAATCGCCGACTAACGCTGGTATCTCTCTATGGTGACGTGTTGAATAAAATAATCGATCTACCAGCATTTATCTTTATAATAAAGGTTACTCGAGGTTATGCTTCATGATTTCCTTGCTGATTTTTTATTATACGTAGTACTTGAGCAGTGATGCTTGTTGAAACAAACACACAGACAGACAGAAATTTCTAAAACTGATTGTTTACGCCGATTCAAGCCGCAGTTTCCTGCCGTACGTGTGGGCCAATCCGCGCCCTCGAGAGTCGCGTGATGCAGCTGAGCCAACGGGGATGCGAGTGGTTGGCGAGATAGCGGCGACTGCGGCGCGAGCGACACACAACAAACCAAAGGAAAAGAACAAGCACACCGCAAATCAATCTATTTTTTTGTAAAAGCAATATTGCAATAAAGTATGTTTGTAATAAACACTGATTAAAATGATCTTCTATAACTTTTTCACAAAAATCTAGAAAGTACAGACACGCTAGATCTACATTCTAATTATATGTATAGAAGAGAAAGTGTAATTTGTTATTTATTACGTTTAATAAGATAGAATTCTGTTAATGTAAACCTTAAATTTTCGTTTTATTCCAAAAATCTATAAAACATTATTTAGTTATATTAGTTAGTATCTCTCTACCTATACAATCGTGCATTCGGTCCTGACGGGAGCATTAATCTTCTATTGTAATATGCAAGCATTGTTTATCCGGATCGGTGTACGTGACAGTTGCATGAGAAGGAAACATCTCTACGAATTCTGTATATTTAGTATTATTTTAAAGGGAAATAGGAAAATTAAATATGATGCAAGAGTTTGCTGAAATTCTGAAACAGGATGATAATACTTTAATGAAACCTTTTTGGATTTTTTATAATTATTAATTTAAAAAGAAAAATGTAGTGTATCAGGCTTGACGCGCGACTGAATTATTTTCTATCTTCTATCCTTATTCTATTAGTGGAGTTTGCACTGACGTCTGTAATACAATCTCAAGACTAGTACAGACGTCAACGTGATCTTAAATTGTCACTATCAGTCATTTTTTAATTCTGTAAATAATTTATGTAATTCTTATTGGACAATAAAATTATTAAAAAAAATTAAACATGTATTAATAATGTATATCTAACGTGTCTGTACCTTTTAGATTTTTTTGATAAAAATTGTTGCAGGGGCATATATATTAAAAAAAAACTCTAAAAAAGGAATCCTATTTTGTTCACAGACGTCATATTTACATATTGTATAGTCTCAGTACCACTCGCATAAATAAAATAAACCCAACTACAACTCATATCCTAAATTTCATCAAGCAGCTTAACCTCCAGATTGAGTCAAAGAAAAAGACGTACGTATATATATGCAAACATCCTAAAAACATTAATCTCCAGTGCATCAGGAAAGAGGTGAAATCTGGGAAAAATACTTAAATAAATATTAGGAATACTAAAATTTCCATTCTTTATTATATAGCGTAAATTGTTAGTACGAAATACCTAATTCTATAGATATCTTGTTCTATGCGTCATAATCTCATAAGTATACATGCGAAGTATGTCCCCGGTACGTTAGTTTACTCATATATTATACAGGACCCGCCTTAAGCCAGACTCATAAAGCCAAATTAGGCGTGTCTTATGGTATCACATACAGTATACGCGAATAGCCAACATCAATTGTTGAATTTGATCAACGTGTTTTTTTGTTGTTATAGAAAATATCGTCTACAATGCATTTTTTTCTCTTTACTTAGTCTAATAGTATGAATATTTTTACATACATGCACAAAATATTTATACAGATATATGTTTTACATATATCGGTGTCTTCTATAAAATGGCAAGTGCAAAAGTAATGTATACTTTACGGGTTTGTGGCTTAAGATGGTCAACAGGTTAAACATAGAGAAGGCTGACTCTTAAATTCAACAGTTGATCTACACCAACGGTTGCTTGATGACACATTTTCAACTTGAGGGTGTTAGCTAGCCAGCCGGACTTGCAACATTTCTGCCACCATTCGCTATTTGCATCTATTATTCAATGTGTTATAGATTACCTTTAATGTTTCACAAATATGCAGTATAAAGTAAAAATAATAAGGAGTCAAAATTCATTTCCACACGTTGTATTACCCATAATTCACTAAGTTACTATTTCTAAATTACCTAACCCCAAACTTCGTAGGCAACTTTTGAAGCAGATATCTAAATGATGTAAGTATGATAATATTTCCGACTGTTTTAATATTTCATAGCAGAACTGATTGAGGCGAAATCTTAGCGTATAATTCCATAAAATATAGTTTATGGTTGTTTCTTATAGCGCTGTCAACGTAGTCTCGCGAGGACATGTAGTGAAAGTTCTATTATAAGCCGTGGAAAGCGAAGATGCTGCAAGAATGCTAGTTTTCCACGCTCTTAATAGTGTGCCTAATTTGCTTACTTCGTGACGTCACGACTCTTGACTTGGTTAAAAATAAGACTTCGAACGGAGAGTAAAGAGATGAGGGAAAACGAGAAGAATGTAACTATATTCTTATTATGTACTTTCATCTCGAATTAATCACTCGTTGCACGGTCTTTGAAAAAAAAATCTGTGACTAGTAATGAAGGGACCCCAAAAACGTTAAATATTAGTAAATGAAACAGTAAAAAAATACAGTTGGATTCGTTGTTAGTTGACTACTGAATCTATCCTCTGTCGGCGATGGAAACGTTTCATATATAGATGTAATTAAATAAAGTACGTTATAGATAAAATGTATAATGGTCATAATCGATTATGTGTTCGCTCCTTCACGGAATATCCTCAAAGCGATACACTTAGAGCAAGGCCTATCAAAGAATACCAATCTGGGATTGCGATGTTTAAATTTACTGAATTAGACCGCTAGTCGTACTTTACAGCCGTGTGTCCCACACGCAAGATTTACCTGAAACTCTTTCACTCGTCTTACGATTTCCATTGACCGGTGCTCTCGAAATTTCGACTGTACCTTATAATCTTTAAGATCTATTTCATTCTGTGTGAGTTTGGAAATAACATCGTTCCGGATGCCACCTGTATTCGTGTATAGTCAAGCTTTAATGTTGTCGAGGCTTATTTCTATGTTACGTGAACGCCGTCCGAAGGTTCTCATTACAAATTAGTTTAGGAATACGAATTTATTTTGTGGAAATATAAATACGCACAAGCGTTTATATTATGAAACTAGTTATGCCCGTAACTTCGTCCGCGTGGAACCTTATTTAAAACAGTGATTTGTAAAATCATCCGAATGTGTTAAGGCCATCTATTTATCTACTTTTCTCTTGTACTTAAGTCGTATCGTCATTAAAATTATAATAACTTTTGATAGCGTCTACCGATTTTAGTTAAACAAAGACTAAATGTTACTCGAGAATATACTTTATGGTGAGATTTTATCGTGAACGTAGTACTTTAGTAGTGATGAATGTCCAAACAAACCTACATTTCTAGAAATTATTTAAATATATTCCATTACTTACTGCTAAACATTTGCAACATTGGGGTGTAAGGGGTATCGAGTAACATCTTAAGACTTGAGACAACCAAGCCAACCTCACCTGCACGTGGTGCACCCTGCTGATCAACGAACGAGGCAATGGCGATAGTGGGGTGGTAGGGTCTTACAGCTCGACTGGGTCGCAACCACCATGTATATGGTGAAGAAGCCCGTCATAGTGACTCGCTTCTGCATGTCGCGTTTCGGGATCAGCCTGTGCATATCGAGTACCGGGTAACTTTCGTCATTGTGGCTGGCATGACAGCGGCTACCGGCGATGGATAGTCTATCGGTGGTTGCCGATGTTTTTGGATTGTTCTGTGCTTAACATCAGGCATAGTACAGTCACTCTGTCGTGCTTCAATAAAAAAAAACATTTTTTTAAATTAAAATCTAATAAATAAGAAACCTTAAATTTACTATCTTAGTATATGTATAGTTAGTTAAAGAGATATGCTTTTGAGATTTCTAGTAAGCCCAATTTCATATATACGGTGGAACGACTAATTGATAAAAAGCCATAGAATTGATTTTTTAAACACTGGTCAATAAGCCTTTCCTTCATTGATATGATGTTATGTGAACGAGGTAGAAGATTATGACCATACTATGTTTAAAAGTTCGAAAGTGCTCATCACTCTGCTATCATCATATTTTCTTTCGTTAACAATTCAGCTTCACTGAAGAATGTGATTATTAAACGATGCTTGAGCTACTTCAAGGTGGGTCCAAGCGATTTAATTATTTAATATAGGTAGTAGAGCCACGCGGAAGCTATTACTGGTTTCAGCTATTAATGGATTAGCTCGTCCGGGTAGTATCACTCGACCCATCGAAACACTCATGTGAAGTAACAGTGCTTGAATTGTTGCAATTTAAATTAGTAAATGTAAGTGAAATTCCGAAAAATTTGTTGGTACATGCTGGGGTTCGAACCTGCGGAAACCGAAATAATATTCCATCGGTAAAACCACTAGGCCACCACGACATTTTAATGGATGATGGGGAAAATAGTAAAAGAATTATCTTATGTCTTTAAATTAACTAATTCTTCTATGTGTATCTTTCCCTGTAAACGTAAATGAGATGAATAATAACGTCATTAGAAACATAAACATTGTTTACGGTCCTTTCAATTCCTATTTGTTTGGCATAAAATTCCTATGTTATTGAAGAAAGGAAATGTGAAAGTCTATTGTACTCATTAAACCCTTATTAAGATCAAATTAATTCCCAAAGATGTGTCCACAATAAAAATAATTGTATTTTTGCAATATTACATTTTAAAATTTGCAATTGCTTTCAGTTAATCGATTATTTTGAGTCGATATTGAATTATAATTTGAAACCATGATCGATTTTTTAAAAATAAACCTGATTTAAAATTATGTGAATAACATAGCTGTCTGAATATATTAACTTTCTCAGTTTCGTGAAGTACGGGTTTTTCCTAATTAGATGTTTCACTGGTTCCTACACTTATTACGACTATTATATAGATGTTATAAAATTAGTTACACCAACTGATTTTGGAGTAATTCTTTCAGATACTTTTTTTTTATTGTAGCAAAACAAAGTGACTGTGCTATACCTGATGGTAAGCATAGTATAATCCAAAAATAATGGCGACCATCGAGAGACATACTATCCATCGCCGGTCACCGCTGTCATGCCGGCCTGCGTAAGTGTCTCTTTACGTTACGCTTGAAGGACCCCATGTCATAGGAAGGAGGAAATACACTGGCCGGAAGATAAGCGAAGATAATTACAATAATTGATGGAAAGTTGTCCTATGGACGTATTTATTTTAGGGTACTAATTACAAATCACACAAAGTTTACTGATGGACTAGAATATAAAAAAATCATGAACCGTAGATTCGAAGAAATTATATTATAACAAGCTAGAATTATACAAAGTTTGTCTGTTGTAGCATTAATGTTTTCCTCAGTTGTTTGTTGTTTTTATCAGCATCAATACTTGTATATTTTTTATATAGAATTCTTATATACATATATATGCTTTGTATTTCCACTCTATATAAAATACAGGAAACGGTTTAAAGCAAGGTACACACAGCCCAATCCAAATTAAATGCGATGGGCATCCGCCCTTTCCGATTCGGTAGTAGCCGGGCGGAACCCATTTACCTAAAATTGTTCCCGACTTATTAAGATTCCCAAAATAATTCCGTTTCTGCTTTAGAAGTGTTTATAAATAGGATTCTTGTTGTCTCTATTGAACGTTATTTCGACATATCTCTGTGATGTATTTTTCGCATGATATGGTGTAATTGAGATTAGATTAGGTATTTGTTTATTTTAAATTGTATTGTGTTTCATTGTCCTTTCTTATTTTGTTTGATTGAGAAGTCTTATTTCTCTCATGGTATATTTATGTTCTGGAATATTCTTAACGAATGTTTTATTTCAAGAATCAGCCATTCTCAACAATTAATTTTATGACAAATTGATATGCACGTAGTAAAATTTTCTTTCAGAGTGACTCAACGATAAACAGTGAAACTATAAATTTGATTGTACTATAAAATCACATAATAAAACATTCGATGTCCTTGTGAAGCACCTCTTGTAAGTTTTTAACTACTTATTGAGATGTCAGAGCAATTTAAATATTCTGTTGAATACTAATAAAATAGAAAATTCATAGTAAATATAGCGGTTAATTTTCATAACCATTTATAATATAATAAGACCGATTTTTAAGGGGACCTAATTTAATAAACGAACTTTAATGAATTTACCATCGCATGAATATGTATAAACAGTTTAAGCGTCTCCTTACCCTCGTTTCCTTTTTCATTAGGTTCTTTAGTTAGTTAGTTCTTTCATTGGAAATGCGCCTAAAAACAACTTACATTCTGTTCATCGTCATATACCGCATCCTTGTTTTAGTTAGTTATTACAGTAAAATAAATTTTGATTATAGCAACTTCGTTTGGCCTAGATTTCATAATTTCTCGATCAGAATTCATAGATGTGAAATATAAACTGGGTATTACATAAACAATACCATCAAAAGATTCGATAAAGTAAAGTAGACCACAAATTCTTCTTATGAAAGTGCGCATTTAAATCCTCAAAGGGCATAGTGATACAAACGGAAACAAAGTAAGCAATAAATTTTGAACAAACCACCTTTTTGGGGCTTCCAATCCACGATACTTAAAAGAGATTCAGGTCAAACGTTTTTGTTTTAACAATAAACTTTATATAAATTTACGTAAAGGAGAGTTGCTGCTTGTTGAATAGTTACTTAACAATAATAAATTTCTTCTTTGTAATATTTCATAATGTATAAAGCTTTTCGAAATTTAATCAACAAGTTTGCCAACAATCATTTATTTTATACTTTGTAGCTTTTACCATTTGACTACAGTCTCATCTGATATTAAATAACTATGTGTTCTGAGAATGCTAACACACTAAATGCTATGTTTAAGACTTGAGCGCGAAATGAATTATATACATGCTTGCCGGGAAAATTTGTGGCCTGGCTGAAAATCATGCCGTTCTGTAGCTAACGTTTTGACGGCAGTATACTGACGCCAGCTCTCTTTGTCATAAGATTTGATTATGTGTAAGGGTTTTTTTATAATATTTTTTATACACCTAATGATAATATTTTTTTTCTTTCTTTCTTTCAAATCTACAATCTACAAGAGGATTTACTTTTAAGTGCAGCGGTCAAAACGTGCTTAGAGATATATGTTCAATTTGAGAATGATAGTTAATCAGGACATGGTATATCAATCAATGTAGTGTCCGAACACATTTTCACTAATCGATTATCTTTAATGTTAAAATATTTCAATCTTTTACAATTAGACGTTCATCAAAAAGTCACGCCTATGCTTTATCGTTTATATTTCTAATCACTATTAATTAAATAAACCCTAATACAACTCTATATACAAAAGTTACATTCTGCCTTAAACTCGGATAATTTAGTTGATGGCATGTTCGGACACGGAGTCGATGGACCAAAGTTCGAATTCTAGCAATACATATAATAATAGTAACCAAACACCTGTTACTGTGTTCCGTTTAGCTGAACTTAAAAACCCGTCCTCCTGTCACTTTAGCATGATAATATACTAGATCACCTCGTCATTTAATATCAGATATAAGAGTGTAGTCGAAAGTTAAAAGCAAATATTAGTTGCTAAACATTTCGAGTGATTTGTTTGTCTGAGCAGAACCGTCCGGAGTTACCATGATCCTTAGGTTTAGATGCTATCTAACCACTAATTTGAATGATCAGTCTTCAAATTCACTAGCACAGCTATCTGCGATCTTATTTAAAGCGTGTGATAAATCGTTGATTCAGGACGATAAGATATTTGTGTTACTTAAGACCATGTACCAGGTAAATGACGTTCATATTTATGCGACTAAATGTAGCGATTTCTAAATTTGAGTACCATAATTCTCAAACTATTCGGGACACACGTAGAATCTATAATGTATTGACAAAAATATAGGCCGATCTCAAATGGGGTGACAGTAACGTGGACAATTGTCAGGCACCGTCACGATATTCGAGGACTGCTTGCAATCAGGAGCAGTTTCCGTGTAGGAAAAGCGTCAGGGATATGCTTTTTCAGAGCACGGCAGAGTGTCTCTATTATACATACGGGTAAGCACAGTGTAATCCAAAAACAGTGATAACCAACATAAGATGTAGACTACATTGTGACCATACGTGACTGAAATCCCTAATACAAATCCCCATACGTACCAAACCAAAAGACTGATGTATTAACAGGCTTATCACAATGTCTGTGGTGATAGTGATACAAATGCGTGTGGACACACTATTAGTACTTTTTAATATTGTATATACCAAAGATGATACCGGAAAGCAACAAGAGTTTACATGCCCAAATACCTGACAAGTGATAGTTGCGATCAATCGGGCACAGTTGTCAAGAATGTAAACTTTCCAAATAATAGCAAATGGAAATAGTATAAAGAAAAAGCATCTAATGTGATAACCAAATAACACGTATCCTTACTACTAATTCGTAAATAAAACTAATTAATTGTTAATATTAAATTGTCACAAATGATCTGTTTGCAGAAAAATCAAAGTAATTCACAGTAGCCATGATTTTATGATACAAACTGACTCGGCATGATACATACATTGTTTTTAATGTAAACCAATGAAAATGAAGATAAACTACCGTTCATTAACACCCACATTTCCCACTTAATTATTGTTTAGTATCTAATAAAATCCATAACGGGTTAAGTATAAAACGTTCGTTCATTATAAACTCGTAATTTTCGCTCCTAATTAATCTCAAAGGCGGGTTTTATTAATATCTACGTGGAAATCACCTCCGCGAATGGAGCAAAAAGATTCGAGCCATCAAGCAACGTTGCTGTTTTCACGAGGACCTACTACACGTTATCGATTCTAGTTTAAGATTTCGCTGGATTTACCAAAATGCTTTACTGAGAATATAATAATCTAAGTTTAATATACAATAATATGTACAATATTTTAAATAAATATACTACACTAGCGGAACCGACACACTAGGGGTGTAAGGGGTGTCAAGTAACATCTTAAGACTTGAGACACCCAAGCCAACCTCACCTGCACGTGGTGCACCCTGCTGATCAACGAACGAGGCAATGGCGATAGCGGGGTGGTAGGGTCTTATAGCCCGACTGGGTCGCAACCACCATGTAAATGGCGAAAAAGCCCGTCATAGTGACTCGCTTATGCGCGTCGCGTTTCGGGATCAGCCTGTACATATCCAGTATCGGGTGACTTTCGTCATTATGGCCGGCATGACAGCGGCGACCGGCGATGTAATAATTCTCTCGGTGGTTGCCGATGTTTTTGAATTGTACTATACTTATCATCAGGCATAGTGCAGTCACTTTGTCGTGCTTCAATAAAAAAAAAAACTCCTCGACGAAGTTGCGCGGTTCAGCTATAGTATGTATATAAAAGCAACTGTTATTGAAACATAATTAGCAGTATAAATAAAATTATAATCAAATCTGTTATACTATCGACAAATTGTGTACATATTTTTTTTCTCACAACATACTCGAACGAACCAATATAAAATGAAATAGAGAGTGCATAGTAGCGGAGTGTTAATTCCGCGCCAAAGAACGTTCGAGCTAGGGAACTCATTAACGGAGGGATAAAAAGGTTTTATTACATATTTTTATTTTATGTCGGAAACTTTTATCCGTCGTCGAGTGGATCTTAAATGATACTCTCTAGTTACTGGACATTTCAGCGGTTGAAATGGCTGAACACACAATTTTCAGTTCAGTTCCACTACTGAAAGGCGAGTGTAATAAAAAAAACAGTATTTTCTTTTATTGCACAATGCTCCGAAGAGTTAAACAAGCTCTGCTCTGTATCAAAGACTTGTAAGAAATTTAATTAATTAATTCAGCGCTTGAACCGAGATACCCTTAATATTTATATGGTTCAGCATAGTAGAAACAGTAATATAGCTTAGCGTGTGCACTCATTTTAAAATCAACTATTAAATAAATACTTGGAGGAAAGTCATTAGGTAGTGTGAAGTCACGCAGCACACTCTCTCGGAGTGCGCCGCGTGGGGCGATCAGCGCCGCGCCCTGGTTGCGGCGGTGGGGGACGATCTCTCGCTGCCGGGCGTGGTTTCGGCCATGCTCGGCAGCGAGGACGTCTGGGCTGCTGTGGTCTCCTTCTGCGAGACCGTCATCTCACAGAAGGAGGCGGCGGAGAGGGCCCGGGAGGTCGATCCCAGAAGTGGTCCTCTCCGCCAAAGAAGAGCAGCGGGAGGGGCGAGGCGTAATGCCCGTCCCTCCCAAAACCGTCGCCAAACCTGAGGGGATGGGGCGGGGGCCCCCATCTCCTCGTTGCACGGGTGAGGCTGACGAGGGGAGGCTGCTGATCGTGTACCCAGTAGCCTCTCTATAGTAGGGCGAAGCCTGGCGTTCACTCGCCAGGCTGCCGCAGGGGCAGCTTCAGGTCAGTGAGCATGCTCGATCCCTGGCTGCCCCTTCCATGCGGCGGACGGTACACCGTGGGGTTTTAGTCCATGCGAATCGGACATAACCTACCCTCTCCGCCGGGAGGGTAGCGTATCCGTTAGGGATTTCCCCACGTTAATAAAAAAAAAAAGGTAGTGTGAAGTGAGACATAATATAGGATCTCGCACACGCAAGGGAACTCGTAGCTGTTTGGATATTATTCATTCACGTCATAGATTGTGATTTTTTAGGAAAGCACGATAAAGTGACTGTTTCTAACGATGCTTCTCAAGCACAGTTAAAATCAAAAACATCCAAACAGAGAGATCTAGAATCCACCAATGGTTAATGTTATCATACTGTCCTGCAAACTTCTTGGTACTGGGTATAGATTGACTAAATCTGAAACGTGACAAGCTGATAGACAGTCACTATGTTGGGTTTATTACCACCGAGTGATGCTAGCAACTTACTCGTCTATAACCTACCATCTCACTATTACTGAATATGATCTGTTATTGGAACGTATTACCCCTAAGCGTGCCTCTGAGTGGCTGAGATTTAACCTGAGGTGTATTGTGATACAGTTTGATACAATTTTCGAATCCGTCATAGTAAATAAAAATTGTTATGCCACATTAATTTATACTCTCTAAGTATAAAACGTTTCTCCGCAATCTTACCAAGCTACATATATACTAAATCTAGAGGGGGGCTGGATCTCAAGTGTAAATACCGGAACAAACTAGCTAACTAAGAGGGCTTAACAGAAGCCCTACAACCTAGCTGTAGTTTCATCATAATCTTCGAATCAAAAGCTTCGAAACAGGTGCTAGGATTTTGTACCTACGTCCCACGACGCGATGTCCAAATATGCCATCAAGTAAGCGATCATCACTTAAGTGATATTCTTATATAAGCATGTCCCGAAAATTATTCTAAAGAGATGTTTATTACGTTAGAAGTAATTCATTTTACTCCAGAATGTTCTCTGTGAATAATTCACTTGCGACAAGACGTGTTTTTACGTAACACGGGTACACAATATTTTCCTGTAGCGTTATCCAAGTCACGGATCTGGACATGAAGTAGGTTCTCTAGGAAAGATATAATAAAATTCGTAAACACACGGACGAATAATTATCGAGCGCCAGTAGCGTACATTAAGTTTTTAGAACAGGTATTCGTTTTTCTCACTGGATATAATAACATATCAATTTAGATTAGATAAATATTAGAAATAATATAATTTTAATTCACTAATTTAACTTCAAAAGTTTATTGTGATATTTGTGTACATTTGTTTTAAATACAACATTTTAAGTACCTATTTGATCACTTACAGAAAAATAGTGAACAATAAACTTAAAAATAAATAATTAGAATTACTCTCAATATTTTCATTTAGTGTAGTTTAGAGTGTAGAGCATTTACTAGCAAATTAAATAAATGACTACAACAATTTTATACTAGAATTAATAAAATATATATGTAATATGTATTGATTCGATTTCAAAATATACAATGATTTTATAACTATTTATTTATTTTATTTATGATATTAATTCAAGTTACACTTTTTAAGCGTGGTGACTGATAAGAAAACATTTTTTTATTCTTTTTTGATCAAAATATTTTTCTTATCTTATAATACATGTAGGTTATTCAGGAATATTAATCATTGAAACTATAGGTTTATGGTAACTGAAATAAGAAACAAAAGTTTGAGACTTGATTGGTGTTAGGTTTTTTTCGTTACGGAATTTATGGATTCGGTCTCCACGCTCAAGGCCCACGATAGAAGCAATGCAATAGCTTAAAAGTTTCGTTTTGATATGCAATTTAAATCCGTGTATTTTGAGGCACAGTTGGCGCACAACTTATTGGACTGTTTTCCTTTAAATTTAGGGCACCGTACGTGACCTAAAGAGGGACGGTGTGAGACGAATTACGAGCGAACTTTACAGAACCAACCGAAATATAGTAAAGTTTAAGAGCGTGTCTAGGAGCTCGCATGGTTTACTATCATATCATGATTACACTTTTAAATCAATTTTATAAAAGTATTCTGAGCTTATATTATTATTATTAGTAATTATATATAAAAAATGTATTATGACAAGATAAACCAGATCGAATTTCTTGCCGTTTCTTCCTGATTACTGGGTTGTATTCCGAACCGGTGCTAGTTTTGACGTTCATAAGTGCATTTCGGGTCCTAAAGTGAATAAAAAGTATTTTGATTTGAATATATAATTAGTACCCAAGAAATATATATATTTTTTTAATAATAACTACATTATAATCAATACCAATACCCAGAACGCTACATATTCGTGTGAATTTCTACAAGAAAATCAGAAGTGTCAAAATCAATATAGTAAACATATTATTGTTTAAATAACATGACGATAAATGTTTGGAGCTCCGTGTCTAAATATGGCGAAGTTATGAGGCCGAGCCATATAATGTGCAGTACAGTGTGGAGAAACGTTTAGTAAGTTTCTCAGTGTTTGGTATTTGTGATTTGTTGTTTGAACTACGAACTGTATGAAGTTTATCATAGATGCCTTACAAATTTCTGTCAGTTCCATTAAATTTGAAAATTATGCAATTCCATCTATTATCCCCAAAATATCTTGATCCGTATTTGGTTTATTAAGGCTGGAATTTGAATTTGTCTGACTTAAAGCATTGATGATATTCCATAAATAACAAGTTTTCTACGAATGTACAAGTTTCTCAAATAAAAAAACTTTGTATTTCTTTGATAGATAATTATTAAAAGGTAAGTACACTTCTAAAGGATAACTACAGGTAAGGTATAATAACATAGGTGGTAGAGCCACGCTGAAGCTATAATTGTTGTTAGTATGAATGGGTCGGCTCGCCCGGATACAAACACCCGACCCACAGTAACACCGACGTGAAGTAACAGTGTTTGTATTGTTAAGTTTCGTCCCGCCAGTGAGAGCGCCGGAGACCCACCTCTCCTCATGTTCCTCCTCTCCTCCCCCCTCAACATAGGCTGGCAACGCACTTACGACTCCCCTGGTGTTCCAAGTATCTATGGACGGTGGTGATGACTTTACATCAGGTGACCCACCTGTTCATTTACCTCCTATAAGTTTAAAAAAAAAATGGTAAAATTCGTTAACATTAACATATGTCAATCTGTAAGAACTCCATTCTATTTTTTATAAGAATTATTAAACTATTTAGTGCAACACTGACGACACATTATGAAGAATATAGAAAATACGTTAAAAATGAATAGATTCGAGTTTACAATGTCATAAGCAGAAATCTGTTATCCTGAATTTATATTGTGAATCAATGATATTATAGCTAAAGAGCTGTACTGTACGGCTTAAGCACTTCGACAGAACATTGTTAAAACTTGACTAGTTAGGTTATCTTTGACGGCTGAATCGTCAATCCCCCTATATCTCCACAACATATAATTATTTCTTTTTCACCATCGATATTGAGAATATGCCATCTTACTTCCACATTTTATCTAAAACAGTGTGGCGTTACAATATTATTTAGGTATTATCATTATGTGCATTATCTTGCTGTTTATTTTATCAAAATATCATGTTTTTTTCATACAATTGTTACATTACAAATTATTTTCATTTGCCATAACCATATCAACGAACGACAAAAGAAGTTTTTACATTAAATAATCAAACTATTATGCTTGAAGACTGTTTATTTTTTCTTACGGTTTAAGTTTTTTTCTCCTCGAACTGACTACGCTATTGGCCCAGCAAGGTCTTAACAGCTTCACCGGACTACTAAGGCGAGCGCTTAGGGCACTCAGCCGATTTTATTTGACAACTAGCTCAAGGGTGTACGGCACACCTCGGCGTAGGCTGTTGCCTGATACGTGCAATTCGCGACCTATCTAAGCTGACCTAAGCTAACTATTCATACATATATGAGTTGTTGGAACATATATGTGTACCAAGCATACATACCTGAACAATTCTTATGTATATTTCGTATCGGATAATTTTCTAAACTATTTCAATTCGATAAGGAAAAGAAACAAAACCCTTCCGCTTTCATGTGTAAGCGTGTATGTGTGGAGATGATACGTGTAATGTTGTTGCAGTGATGTAAGATTTTGTGTCACTGTATCGTGCGAGCAGCGCACTCAAAGGCACGTCCACGTCGTGGGAACGTACCTAAGCTTGAGCCGCTGCCGAGGGATGCCTAATCTGGTGTGTGGGAGCGAAATTCACCCCCATACCACGGCTGCATGATTTGGGGTTACCCTGGTGTGGGTGTGAACACGCTCGGTTTGGAGAGACAGGCTGGTACTGATCGTTCGCTGTCGTTATTTTATTAGGAGGATCAGTAAAAAACTTACGGTTTAAGACATACGCGAACATATGATATAAAAAAAAAAAATCTAAGAAAATTTATTCTATCAGTTATCATTTTATATTAAACCAATTCAAAATTTAATGATGGAAACTTTATTATACTTAGATATTCTTTTGTTTGAATTCTTGAACATTCGAAAGAAGTATTATAGTAAAAGATATAATAAATATTTAATTTTTTATTTCAATTTAATATGTTTAGAAAATCTTCAGTTCATCTCTAACATAGTGTATATGTGAATTTGTCATAAATTTGCTTATTGCCTTGTTGAAATTTCGCTCGCAGACACTGTAAGCATTTTATTATTTGCAAACTTGGATAATTTATGTTAGTTATTCCCATATAACTATTTTCAAGATATTTCTGTATAAGCGTATGAATTATGACGTCCGCACAACGAAGCTTGGTTAATGTACTGTAAATAACAAATTAGTATTTAGTTTATCTTAGGGTTTCTGCTTCCTTGACTACTTGGTAGTTAGGTCACAAAACGAAATGCAAAATTTAGTACTAAAGCCTCCTTGATTTTGGTGTTTATTTATTTATTTCTCTATATTAATGATAACTAAATGGTTCTAATTCGACCACAATTCATACATATCTTTATTTTCATCCCGTTTTTCGTTCATACCTTT
This sequence comes from Antheraea mylitta, assembly GCA_014332785.1. NCBI lineage: Eukaryota > Metazoa > Arthropoda > Insecta > Lepidoptera > Saturniidae > Antheraea > Antheraea mylitta. The sequence continues at coordinate 522,412 of JACEII010000061.1, read as the reverse complement.
CTGAATTTCATTATTTTTAAAGTTAAAACATTTAGAGCCGCGTTGAACGATTTAAAAAAAAAACTCGAGGCGGTCGTAAGGCCTGCCGATAAAAGTAAAAACTTAATATAATCGAATAACTGAGTTCTGTTCTGAATTTTTAAATTAATTATGTTGCGAATTAATTAAATTTCATAATTTGTAAATTGAAACTAATAGTCTGGTTTTTATATCTATTGGAACTCCGAACAATAATTATAGGTATACATAGGCTGCACATTCAATTAAGATACTTGAACGACATTATAATAAATTCTAATAATAGATTATTAACTAAACCTATAATATTTCTGTCTACCATGAAAGCAATATAGCGAGAATGGTATAAAATATTCGTATCTAAATAAACGATTTCAAAATTTAATAACAAGCACCTCGATCATACCTATCAAGTACTTATTATGTGAGCCTCAAAAGGTCCGAAACTTCGCGAAACTCAACAATAGACCTCGAGACGTTCCGATGATTGATGGGACAGCTCTTCAAATGGTGTTGAAAAGGTGAGAAATCCCTTTGAACGACAAAGTCGATTATATTGTTAAATGAGTTTAAGTTTTTTCATGATTTGTGGTATATAATTACGGAAACAACCAGTTATGCAATAGTAAAAGTCTAAATATACGAGACGTAGCTAAAATTTTAAACTTAATTGGTTATATTCAAAATTCATTAACTGTCGATAAACATTGAACTTTTACAATTATTATTTCAAAAAAATCTACAATCTATATATATATATATATAGCCTATATACTCTTAAAAAGGTACAAAAACAAAAAAATAGTTTAGTATTTAATGATCTCGGTATATACTATTCATATATAAAAATCCAAAACATAGAATATCGAATAAAATTAGCACTCAAAGCCGGCCGCAAAAACTTCCCAATATATATTCGTGATTATAGTTATGCGATAAACTTATGATTTTGCAAATTCATCTTTACCTAAATGATCTAAAGTTACTTTTATAAGGACACAAGCGACGCGAGACTATTTGAAATGACTGCATAATCCAAAATTATGCACTCATTTTAGTGTACCGGCTGTGGGAGGTTAAGTGTGCATTTTGGGTTTTTGTATATCAATGATATTTACATATAATAGGTCTTTACATATGAAATGGCTGTTCTGCAGTACTGGCCATTTCAAATCAAAATAATTTTTGTTTGGCTAAGAATTCTAATTTCAAATTAATTTTATTTTAAAAACATGGAATTCTTTTTCCAAAAGTAGTCATTTGTTTATTGATTGGTGTTACATTTTCATCGCATTTCAATATTTTTTGTCATCATCGATACGTTAAAAAATTCGAGTAATTATGGAATATGAGTACCGTCGTGGCAGCAACGCGGCACAAACGGCACGCAACATCAACGACGTTTACGGAGCTAACACTACAAACCAACGCACCACCTGTTATTAGTTTGCTCGCTTCCGTTCTGGGAATTTTGACCTGAAAAATGAACCTCGCGGTCGTCCGAAGACTTTGGTCGACAACGACGAATTAAAGGCGATTGTGGAAGCTGATGATACACAATCTACGGCTTTATTAGCAGCAGCTTTCGACGTTATCGTCAAAACAATATTGGTCCATTTGCGTCAAATTGGCAAGGTTAAAAAGCTTGACAAATGGGTGCTCCACGAACTCAATGATCGCCAGCGTGAAGTACGCGTCGGGACGTGCTTTGCACTGCTCAACAGACACACAAATGAAGGAATTTTGAAGCGAATTGTTACCTGCTATGAAAAATGGATTCTGTTTGATAACCGCAAGTGCTCAGCAAGTTGGTTGGATTCTGGTTCAGCACCTAAACAATGCCCTAAACGAAAACTTACCCCTAGAAAAGTGATGGTCACTGTTTGGTGGTCTAGCGCCAGTGTGATTCATCACAGCTTCTTACCAAACGGGGTGAGCATTACTGCAGATGTGTACTGTGAGGAAGTGAACACCAAGATGTAGACACTGGCACATATCCAACCAGCATTGGTCAATCACTCGTCTCCGCTACTCCTGCACGACAACACGCGACCTGATACTGCACAGCAGACGGTCTCCAAGTTGCAAGAACCGGGGTTGGAAGTTCTCCGTCATCCACCCTACTCACCAGACCTCGCGCCTACAGACTACTACTTTTTCCAGAATTTGGATAACTCCTTGGCGGGAAAAAAATTCAATACCCGAGAGGCAGTACAAAATGCTTTTGAAGAATTTGTTGCCTCCCGTCTAGCTGATTTCTTTAAGAAGGGCATCAATAAACTGCCACTGCTTTGGCAAAGATGCATTGATTGCATGGGTGATTACTTCGATTAATACATGAAAAAAAATTGTTTAATTTTTTTCATACAAAACGGAAATTTCATAGGTAAAGACTAATATATACATTCATCTATTTTTTAATTTCATCATAAAAAGTTCTAACATTCGGGTCACCAATGACTACCGTGGCGTCATAGAGAAACTGTCGCCGATCATATATGACCAACGTGGCAGTTAAATTGTTCTATATACTCGTAACTACTAGTAGGATTTCAAATTTTCTTTGCTTTTTGTAATCAATTTATTGAACTAAATTACAGCTTATCTAACATCAGGCTTCGTTCCTTAAGACTGAAGTAATCACCGTACAAACATAATACAGGTCAGAATTTACAATTAGTGAGAACGAAGTTATAGTTGAGTCGAGTCGTGTGAATTCGATAGAAGTCAAACAGGAATTCGATGCTCGTTGTCTGTATACAAGATTTGAATTTGCTTAAAATAATTAGCTGCAGCTACTATCAAGAGATGAAGATTTTGCTACACTAGCTGTAGTTAGTTATACTACCGGCTTACATTTATTTAATCGTGTGGCTAAATAGATATAGGCTCGGATAAAACAAAAATTCCGATGGACTAGGTATAGGGAATATGGAGGATGTCTAATGTGTTTCAAAGCCAGCAGTTTAAATTGACTTCTAAGTTTTATTCATACAAAAAAATAAATATCTTAATATAAATATATTATGCATTTTATGCAGTTGTAGTTTATAATCTGCTAACTTTCAAACTAGGTTTCCTTGTATTTTGGCAGTTGGCTTATCTCCGAAGAATTAAGTCTGTATTTCCCCTTTGTTAATAATATATTAGAAGTGACAAAATAAAATATAAATTACTATTTTGTTTATAGCTTATAGCAAGTTTATAGCAATTTTTACTATCGTCGATTGACTGATTGCTCTGTTTGTCGCTATGAAGTTCAATTTATGTGGAACAGTGCAGCGACGAAAAATTTCTTACTTTTTCGTATCATCCGGGGAGCGTTTGGGGGAGATGAGAGGTACACTTCCTTTGGCCGCGAATAATATCAGCCGCTTCATAAGCAGAGCATGTAACAACAATTAAAATGAATAAATTTCAACCCCGTGATTTTCTATTCACACCTGAGACATAAAATTTCCAATAACGATTATTATAAAAAATTGGTCTTTATTGACTAGATGTTCAGTAAATATCGCCAAGTATATGATTCTATTATTTTTATTACAAATACTAATAACCTAAAAAGTGTAGTATTACTGCAAAAAAAAAACTTACGTGGAAAAGCCATTAAAACATCGGAAGAGAATAAAGAACAGAAATGAATGCGGATATTTGCAATTTCTAAATCAGAAACCAATGTGTAAAAAACAAATTGTGATTGGTGTACTGGTATTGTCACTGTAAACCCTATTACACATTTAATAATTATTATCTAAAAGCGAAACAGTGTAGCGGAGAGATCGCGGCTTGCATAAAATTGTTGCTAAGAAATTTTATGCTAACTGTAAGTCGAGCATTGGCGCTCAGTTTGTTTAAGCTAATATATTTTACTAGGTGCTAATGTGCCCATCTATTTGTCTCGTTAAGTGCATAAGCAAAACATAATAAATAAATAGTAATAACAAAATAAATAGTAGGTTCATTCGTCGGGCCGTGGATGCTCCGGCACAGGATATTGTGGATTACAACCTAAAAATGGCCATAAAGAATGGAAATGCAAGCGCTATAAAAACAATAACGTCATAAACCAAAAAAAAAGCTAATAATAATTAAACAGTGAATATTTAAGAAATTACTAATAATAATATATATATATATATATGCTCAGGGATACGATTTTTACGTTAAAAAAAAACTACATATAAGCAAAAAAAGGTGCGGGCCAAGAGTCTGCAGACTACAACAAAATAAAAAAATAAAAAAAAAATAAAAAAAGGGGGAAAACATAATTTTATTTTTCCTTTCTTTATTTGTATTGTATGTGTGTATAATCCAGTCCGTTTTCGGCCACGGCGACTGCTTCAACTCCGACGCTCGTGTGCTCTCATGTGAATAATATAGCCGATTTTCTTACGAAAGGTGCCTCCACATTGTACACAAGTGAGAACACCATTCTCGTAGGTATAATTGATTGTCGCTGGTGGTCGGGCTTTCGGGCTGACTGCTTCCGAATTATTTGTATCACAACTTAGGTGGTTATGATAGGACAATATGTTAAGCGTTAGTGCAATGGAGTGGATTTCAACTGATATAGTTAGCTTTGAAGTTCTTAAGAGCCTTCTCAAGGCCAAAATTGAATGAAGTATTTTTGCTTTTGATTCTTCTGAAGTACTACTTAAAGAATGTGAACAAATTCTAAAGAAAGTATTAGTTTGTTGCGAGTAAGAATTTTAGCATTAAGAATAAGCTCAAAATAAGGAAAATACATACACCCAGTAATACCGGTGAGATATTCACTGGTGTCGCAAATTATTAACTAAAAGGGAAACAGTGTAGTGGTGGAGTCGCGTCATGCATAAAATAGATGTTAAGAAATTTCGAGCTCGCTTTGAACTGGGCTCACACTGAAAGTTTTGAGCTACCATTTTCCATGTACTATAACTTTACGCTAACACATTTGTTTACGTCTAGTGAAAAACTTATTTTTAGGGTTCTCCTTCTCAGAATGACAAACGTAACCCTTGTGGGATCACTTTGTTTTCTGTCCCTTAGAAAACCTTTTTCTCACGAAGGGTTGAAGGTATCAACTTGAAAATATGTGTGACCGTTACTAAAGTGTGTCACACTGCTATAACGTGTCTATTACTCTAAATGTTACTGATACGACAAAGAGTTATATGCATTTTTCTTAAGTATGTATACATATAATAATAATGTAAATTGTGTCTGTAGTTTATAGATTTATGTAAAAAAAATGTTTTAGGTGTTGAGGAATATAGGTCTATCTGCCTGTCTAGCTATCTGTCCATTTGTTTGTCTGATTGTCTGAACATGCATCACTGCTAAAGTATTGCGTTCATGATAAAACCTTCTCAAGCAAATCATAACTTCGAGTAACATTTAGTCTTCATTTAATTAAAATCAGTTCGGTCTATCAAACGTTATTCTAATTTCAATAACCACACGACTTCAGTACGAGAGAAATGTGGATTAGTCCGGTGAAGCTATTAAGGCCTTGCTAGGTCAATAGCGTAGTCAGATCGAAAAAAAAAGAAATGTAGATAGTAATTAGACTTCATACATTCAGATGAATCTCTATTAGTAACTGTTTTGTACATCGAGTTCCAAACGGACGAAGTCACGGGTATAGCTAGTCTTTTATATATTTTCAGCTTTAATTACTTGAGTAATATTAAATTTGTATTGCAGTCCAAAGTTTGTAATAATCCTGCGAGAATTCGTGCTGTGTGAACCTGTGTATTGACTCAGTGTTCCTTACTCGTGGAATGTTAGGTAACATAACCAAATTCTGTGCATTTAAATTTTAGAACGTATGGAACAATTTTACACGTGGCAGAGATGCGAATGTTAAGGTAGATGTTTTTTTTACGTAATGAAAACGCTGTCGACCTGGAAAGGTGTTTACAGCTTCACCGAACTATTGAGGCGAGCGTTGAAGGCATTCAGCCGATTTGGGATGATTGGGCGACTAACTCAAGGGTGCACGGCACACCTCGGCTTGGGAAAGGTATATGCGCGGTGTCACTAGAATTGATAAGATTAAGAATGAGTATATCAGAGGAAGTTTGAAAATAGCACCAGTGACAGAGAAGTTGAGGAGTATTTGGTCATTAGGGTATGGGTATGTCATGAGTAAAGATGAAAATCATGTAACTAGAAAAGTTTTAAGTATGAAGGCGGACGGATATACGACTAGAGAAATACTGAAAAACAATGTATGTATGTAATATATACACATACAAAAGCTTATACGGCAATAGTCGTTAAATTAAAATCCATTTTATTTACACGCACAAATCACTAGACATTCTTTATTTTCTTCATATACTAGCTGATTTAGTGTCACGGTTTTTTTTTTTTTTATAATAGCACGGCAAAGTGACTGCACTGTACTTGATGGTAAGCACAGTGCAATCCAAAAACAACGGCGACTGCCGAGAGATACGTCTTCCTTCGTCGGTCGTCGCTGTCATGCCGGCTTTTTTTTTTTCGAAATGCCTACGCTATTGACTCAGCAAGGTCTTAACAGCTTCACCGGACTACTAAGGCGAGCAC
>JACEII010000061.1:490129-515436 GCA_014332785.1 Antheraea mylitta | reverse complement strand
TCCACAGCTTAACGGTACGGCAAAGATTGACCGTTAAAATATTTTCTATATTAATCTTGCTATTGTTGTGTAAATATTTGCAATCCTACTAATATACATCGTCGAAGAGGAACGGAGTTTTTACTCATTCAATTTAAATTCGAATTGATTTGCTAGAAAGAGATAGCTATTGTGTTGTCATAGAAAATACCTTTGCAAGTATATTAGAATTTATGTATTTCGCACTCCGTGTAATCTTTATTAGCAAAATACGCGCTGTGTTCGCAGATTAACGCGTTCGAGCGAGATAATAGGCTTTTTCGAAGCTCCACTTCTTACTTGAGCAACTGATGTAAATATATGAAGTCTTATCCGGTTAAAGAGCTTAAGTTTCCTTGCGTAACCTATTCCTACATTACGACACATGTATATCTTGTTTTATATACACAATTGTTTATTACATATGAAGAGCTAAGGAGAAAATCTGGATAAGCCCGTTTTTCAATTCAAATTGCAATTTTTCAATTTTTTTTTGTAGTTTATGGCCACAAAAGTTCTTACTCGTTCCATAAAGTATCTATCTAAAACAAGTACACAACGCGTTATCTCACGTTTATTGTATTTCTTCTTGAATAGTGAATAACTAGCTAATGATTAATTATGATTATTATTAGGCATATTTTATATATAAATCAATTCCAAATATTATATGTAGGGGGGAGCGGGGGAATTGGGAACACTTAACTTCAGACGTTAAAAAATAATAGAAAAAAGTTATAAGCTAAATCAAATTTTATTGCTACATGAACTTTAGTTATCTATGTACTTATTAGTCATAAAACGTTATTTTAAATTTACGTTTTAATAAAAATATAAACTAAAACAAAAAACATTGCCGTTCCTGTTTACCCGATACCCTATGGGGTAATTGAGATTATCCCGTGGGGGAAATGGAAATGGTATGAGGTAATTAAGAAAGACGTTTGATCGATCTTTCTTACGTAATTACGAGGCATCTGAAATCATTTGTAAAGTTTAAATATTTTTACACAATCAACCAACAGTACTATGGGTAATTAGGAAGGTAAGGGGTAATTGGGAAAGATCCAAATTACTCACCTAATGCCAGTCCCAATTACCCGCATCAGTCAATATACATAAAAATTGCCGCCACTCTCAAAAGCATTTTTATTACCTTCAATCTGTGTTGCATTTGAAAACAGATACTGTATGTATGATATAAGCAAAAACACAATACCTTTGAACTCAAAAATATGATACTTACATGTGTTATAACTGATGACAAAAATTATATCAAAAATACAAAAGTAATTGTTCGACTTACCGTGACAAAACTAGTGCATCCTTTCAATCCCACTTTCGCATACGCAATGAATGGCTCTACATTGATCCGTAGAATAGGTTCGCGACAGTGTAGTACGGGGTGATGTACTATTTATCTAACTGTTCCCAATTACCCGCCGTTCTTAATTACCCTACTCTCCCCTACATACAAAATTTTCTTTCAAAATCATTCATTCTAATGTAAAAATAGGAATGTATAAAAATAGGACCGTCATTTTGCAAAATCTATCAAACTTCAAACCGTAAAGCACAATGTTTTTAAAATAAGTAAAAGTTGGAAATATTTGAACATGTTTGTACGAAGTTGTATATATTTGTGATCCTATGATCTATGTACATTTTACAGAAAAAAAAAGAATTTATTGTACGTTTTTAAGCGATCATAGTTTAGTTGATAGCGTGTTCCGACATTGCGTCGATCGACGTGTGTTGAGATCCTAGCAACCAAGTCGGAGCTTTCTGTAAAAGAAAACATAGTGATGAAAGCATGGCATAGTGACAGGGCTTTTTCTAAGTCCGCCTCGGTAGTCCACCCTCAAGTTGTAAATTTGTAGCCAAGCTCCTGTTGGTGTGATTCGGCAGCTTAACTTGAGGGCCAATCCTCTCTAGGCTTAGCGTGGTCATCATTTTAGCCTACACCATCATTTAACATCAGCTGAGATTGTAGTGGAAATCTGTAAACATTAAAAAATAAACCTGATGCCGAAATCAATATTTGTCTTCAGCAAAATATAATCTAAACTATTACTACTCTCAATATAATATTATCCTTAAGCCACCGACTACGCGTTCGTACATTGTTATGACGGATGAACATGAGCGCTGAAGTACTATTACTCAGTTGTACTGCAGCTTTTTTAATGTCATAGTCGGCAAATGAGACGGATCATCTGATGTTCTGTAATCACCGCTGCGCCGTCCATAGATATTTGCAACACCAGAGGAGTCGCAAGTGCATTGCCAGCCTGTGTTTTTGGGGAAGGGAGGGGAGGAGGAGGTAAAGGAGGTGAATCTCCGTCGCTCTCTCTAACCGAACGAAACACAACAATGCAAGTACTGTTACTTCACGTCTGTGTTTCTGTGGGTCGGGAGGTAGTACCGCGGGCGAGCCGACCCATTCGTGCTGAAACTAGTAATAACTTGTAAATGTAGCATGTATCTCAAAAAGGAGTGTTTTGTTTGGAGGTGTTGTTGTTGGATATCTCTAATCTACATGTACATTTTCTTTATTAGTTTTTTAACAATGATTTGTACCAATAATAACATCTTTTTGAAGTGAAAACTTCTTTAGGCGAGTTGAGCGGTATACTTACCAGGTAATTATAATCTCACGTCATGAGATGCTACGTAACCTTGTGCGGCTTGCGTCAGATAAGCCACGCGTAGTATAGGGGCCTGTGTACATTTAATATTGACGTTTTAAAGCTCTATGACATTTGATTCATTAATAAACTATACAAAAATGTATATAATTATTACTTCGTGTGCCAATAGATATGAAAACCACACTAATGTTAATCTGAAATTTAAATATTATCATTCACTCTCTATAATTAATATGACAGTTCAAAAAAGAACACGTTTCTTTTATTGTTTTGAGTTTTCACTTAGTCCTTATAACTACCTCTACATTTCTTTCTTTCTTTCCTTCTTTCTATTATAAAATATTTTACGATGAATTCAGCTTTCTATCAAAAATAGTTCACTTGATAAAACTTTCCTTGTAGTTTATGTGACATCTCAGAATTTATGTTCCATTTTATTACGTTTAATCCATTACACTTATGTACAAAACCCAAACTAAGTTTCGCGAAATACCACCAATCCTATTAATATTCTATACGAGAAAGTTCGTGAGGATGGATGTATGTTTGTTACTTCGTGAAACAACTACTGAATGGATTCTGGTGAAACTTTACAGTACTATAGATTATCAGAATAGTATATTCTCTAAATTGTTCAGAATATAGCGTGAAGACTTGTAAGTTGTTAAAAAATACCACCTGAGACCCATTTCGACAGTGTTATCATCAGCCTGTAAGAGACCCACGGCACGGCCATTGGCGTCTTCCCAGAGGAAGGTATGGGCAGGATCACCACGACAGACCACGACGTATTAATGATTTCTAACTCCAATAATAAGCTAAGTTACAATTCAATTACAAATAGATTGTATACTTTTATAATACAAAAGGTAAATATCATATATCGTAATTTTTTTCTTCACAATTTATTATAATCTATAACTTCATTAGAAGTTTATGTGATGGACATTACTTATCTCAATACTATTTGTCATATTTATCTTTCTTAAACTACTATTATTTATTAACTAGCTGATACCCACGACTTCGTTCGCATCTTTTATGGCTTAGACAATATATGTTATGTGTACAAGAATAAACATAAGAACTATAACACTTACCAAATTAAACTAGGGTGAGAAATCACAGATAGGTCTATCAGAAAATCATAATTTCTTTAAAACGTCACTTTATATTTATTAACCCTTGATGTTTCTTTATGGATAAAGATCAAGTGATTAAGAAGTACAATAAAATGATAGAAATCTGTCACTACTTTCTGTGATGCGTGCACAATAACGTATAATTTATGTAATACCTTTAATCTATACATATATATATATACATATACATATATACACACACATATATATTAAATTTAAACGAGCAATTCTTGTATATTTTTATATTTGTATATATTCAGGATTTCGGAAACGGCGTCATCTATTTCCGTGAAATTTAGTATGTAGGTAGTTTCGGGGACGATAAATCGATCTAGCTAGATTTTATTCATAGAAAACTCTTTTTTACTGAGTTTTCAGGCAATGAAAATATATAGCCAGAATATAAATGTAAATAAATGTAAATTTCGCCGCCGCTGTCAAAACTGAAATAACGCATATGGAAATCAGTTGCATCGGTTTTTTTTGTTGTCAAAAATGTTAATTTTATGAGACAAACCTAACAGTTTATTTTAATTTAACAATGTATTTTTAAAGAACCGAGCTAGGCTCGGTCGCCCAGGTACTATATATTAAACGAGCAATTCTGTATATTTTTATATTTGTATATATTCAAGATCTCTGAAACGGCGTCATCTATTTTCGTGAAAATTAGTATGTAGGAGTTTCGGGGACGTTAAATGGATCTAGCTAGATTTTATTCATAGAAAACTTTTTAAACTGTTTTCAGACAATGAAAAAATATAGCTAGATTATAATGGTAAATTTCGCCGCCGCTGTCAAAACAAAAATAGCTCAGGTGTAATTCGGCTGCTTTCCCAGACTAACCCCAGTTCGAATTCGAGAGACAGCAGAAGAGATGTATTTGTTTTTTTAATTTTTTGTAAAAAAATGTTAATTTTAAAAGGCAAACCTAACAATTTATTTTAATTTAAAAATGTTTTTTAAAGAACTGATCTAGGCGCAGTCGCCCAGGTACTATTACGTATATGTGCATGTAGAATATAAAAAAATTATAATATTGCCAATTTAACGTACAGAATACCATTAACTTAACCAGGAAAATAAGACCGTGACCCGAGTTACTAGATCGTCCCAAAGGGAACAACGAAAATTACCTACTTAGAAGCATAAGGAAACACCCGAGACACAGTAACACCTTCGTATTTGTCATTCGAATGGGCGAGTAGCGAACGTACACCGACGCCCGACAAGACCGGGCGGCTATGTGAGAATATAACGACCCCACTATTCTACGTAATGGCACCCGAGTGTACGATGCGAATGTGTTTAGATTTTCTGTATACACTTTTAATAGAGTTCTACAGAACTATATAACATAAGACTAAGATTTTTTTTTTTCGAACTGACTACGCTATTGACCTAGCAGGGTCTTATCAGCTTTACGGAATTACTAAGGCGAGCGCTTAAGGCACTCAGCCGATTTTATTTGGGCAACTAGCTCAAGGGTGCACAGCACACCTCGGCTTCGTTGTTGCCTGTTACATGCAAACTCGCGACCTATCTTAGCTAACCTAGCCAACTATTCATATATGTTTGAGTTGTTGAGACGCATATGTGTACCAAGCATACACGCCTTAACAACCCCTCCATATATTTTGTATCGGAAAATTAGAGTTTTTTCAGTTCGATAAGGGAAAAAGGAATAAAACCCTTCCATTTCCATGTGTAAGCGTGTCGTGTACGTGTATGGGGGTGATCGTGTAGGAGATTTTTATAGGTATTTATAAATGAAAAGTTTGTGAGAAGGGGTGCATATATATTGTTTTTTTGTATATATATAATAAGAATGTAAATCCAACGTGTCTGTACTTTTTAGATAAGAAAAATTCAATCAATTTGAGACATATCTGTCAGTCTGTTTGTATGTACACGCATTATGATGCTAAAATACTGCGTTTATGATAAAATCTCATCAAGAAAGCATTACTAACTACTTACTAACATCTAACCTTTGTTCCATTAAAATCGGTTCACTCCATCAAAAGTTATTGTACTTTTAATGACGACGTGACTTAAGTATGAGAGAAATGTAGATAAGTAAATGGACTTCATACATTCATTTGACTTTATTAATAGCTGTTTTTTTAATTGAAGTTTCACGCGGAGGAAGTCTTGAGAACTGTTAGTAATGTATACATATATACGAATATTAATATTAAAATCGTAAACTACGTATTATTTATTTATCCCGAACAGTATTTGAAAAACAGTATATTTTTATAGTACGATATATAAACTCTAAAATCTTCATATAATTACATAAGTCTAACGTTATGTTATGCAAATAACACACAATAAGGTTATTGTAGGCTTATTAATTGCAAATGAAAACCAACATACAATTACACAGGTGATAGATGGATTCAATCATTTAACTTTAAATTATATAAAGTTTGTCGGTTTGTTGGGTTATCGTACCACCCGATATTATTTCGATTTTCATGTGAAAAAAATAGCACTGTGAAAAAAGATTAGTATTAGATGATCTTTGAATTTATTATAGATTACTTTGTTATAGTTGAGAAATGCTATTTTTTTTGTTACATATTGTACGATATTTTACATAAAAAAAACATGTAAGCTGTTGAATTTCAAAGAATAAATGACAAAGCATGTATGGTCTTTGCGATGAGCACCTATTTAAAGAGATGAGTTATGAGTTACAAATCCTCTCACACTATTATTTATACGAGTGAAGATAAAATTTGATTTTTTGTTGTGTATATATTACACTATAATTAATTACGTTGTATTCAAAATGAATTATACTCTAACCTTGATATATAGAGCAAGTACCGCGAATTGAGTTGATTGCAAGATTTTTAGGTAGTATTAGGTATTTATTTCAACATTAATAAAACCTTCCACAATCTACATATAGACTGAAAACCAGCTATTTATCTTACTAAGAACGTATCTTTTTTAATAGAAAGAAATTGCATTTAATAAAATCTATAAATCGTTCCTTTATCGATCTCAGAATAGGGTCTTCATGATCTGATTTTGGCCTTTTTCCAAGTAGGACATTGCAATAACACAGGCCTACAGGCACTGCCGAGGTTAATAACATTTTTATTTGATCATATAAAATTTGTTATTTTTTTTTGTTAAAAAAAAATTAACTGAACAATCTAGCAATCACCCGTGACTTCGTTTTCATTAAGTCTATTAATGTTATAAATTGAACGTTTGTTACTCTTTTTAGATGAAACTACAGTCTTATAGCTTATGCATTAGGATAACTTAAGCTATTATTCGATGGCATGATGGTTTAGTTACGTGAAATTATGAGTGTTATTCGTTTAATACTTACTGAGTGCTATGTATTTTGATAAGAATTCATAATTGTTGTTGATAATACGAACAATACAAATCAGTTAACGGTGTAGTCCGGTGTAGCTGTTAACACCTGGTTACGTCAATAGCGTAGTTAGTTCGAAAAAAATATCAACGATTTAATTTTTTTTATTATAACCTGCAAAGTTCTTAAAAAATCCATTAAATTTTAAGTATAGGTGTAAGGTGACATGGTATCCTGTTATCTGCGAGTTCTGAGCAGCTATGTACAGAGCTGTCAAAAAATTTAGCTCGGACTGTGTAAATTCTTTAATGATTATATTTAACCACAGACTAATAATTTTTAACACACAGTGAGTGTTTTGTGTAAATATTTTATTGAATTTTATTTGTAACTATTACATAAATTGTATCTTTCTACATTGCTTCTAAACCTAAACCATGTGAAATTTAAAAGTCCAACATGCACACAACGTGCTTGAAAAGTGTACTTTTTCTTCCTGTATAATATACTAGCCCCTGCCGATGACTTCATCCGCGTGGAATAGTTACTTTCGGCGAATGCTAATACGCAGCAGAAGCTCTCAAGAGGAAGACAATCCCCGATTTTGAAACATTTTTAATTGGTGCTCCGCTCTTATTGGTCTTAGCTCCATAATATATAAACGTATATAAATAGATAAATGAGCTATATAACAATGAACAAATTTTTCGAATCGGACCAGTAGTTCCTGGACCCCGTCCAACGTCACAAACTCACAAACTTTACCTCTTTATAATATTAGTATAGATACTAAACCGTGAGAAAGATTATATTTTGAGTAATTTATACATTGTAATTGTCATTATTGAATGTCAAATGACAACAGTGTTTAGGATCAGCGATTCAAGACGAATCGACTCTAAATTTATTAATTAAACCTCCCATGCGTGGGTGTCGTAATTAAAAAGTTATCGCGGATCTGCTGCGAATCTTCAGGATTTCGGTAAACTTTCTCTCTGCGAAACTGTGCTAATTAAGTCTGGGAATTCATTATATCTTATTATTTAACTTTATTCCTTTGAACAATTTCGAGTAAAGTTTCTTTTTTAAAATTCCCGTTTAATTTTGTTCGTTTTCTTTTTTCTTTGTCAAACGGTGTCTATTGTTTTAATCGAGGGAGTTTCTCTCCGAAGCAGACGTATCGATTGTTTGGAGAGGTGTTATATAAAATGACGGTGTGAAAATCATGATATATATATAGCTACTTTTTTATTTTTGTTAACATGTTAATTAGTAATTTATACTATATTTTATTTTATTTCTCCTTTTATCATTTAATTAACATAGGGAACGACGGACGAAACACTTGGTAGATGAATTAAACTCTAAAATGCAAGGTATCCTAATTTAGTAGTTAGAAGCTCATAAGCTGTGTGATATATTTTCTTCCAGTCCGTTAGTGGTATCCGTCGCAAACTATGAACCCGTACCCAACGCTGCGCGTTATATGAGACGTCCGCGACATATTTTTACCGACCCTCCTGATTTAATCACGTCAGCGAACGATCAGTACCAGCCTGTCTCTTCAAACAGAGCGTGTTCACGCCCACCCCCGCGTAACCACAGATCACGCCGCCGTGACTGGGGGTAAACTTCGCCCCTGCACACCAGATTAGGCCTCCCTCGGCAGCGGCTCAAGTCTAGGTTCGATCCCTCGGTAGGGATCCCTTGAGTATGTTGCTTGCGCGATACAGTGACACAAAAATTTACATCACTGCTACAACACTACACTATCACCCCCACACACGTGCACTCTTACACGCTTACACATAAAAATGGAAGAGTTTTATTTTTTTCCTTTATCGAGCTGAAAAAATTTTCGAAATTTTTCGATAAAAATAAATGTAAGAGTTGTTGAGATATGTATGCTTGGTACACATATATGTTTCAACAACTCATACATATATGAATAGTTAATTAGCTAGGTTAACTAAGATAAGTCGCGAATTGCATGTAACAGGCAACAGTCAAGCCGA
Source organism: Antheraea mylitta (assembly GCA_014332785.1). Taxonomy (NCBI): domain Eukaryota; kingdom Metazoa; phylum Arthropoda; class Insecta; order Lepidoptera; family Saturniidae; genus Antheraea; species Antheraea mylitta. The sequence continues at coordinate 506,267 of JACEII010000061.1, read as the reverse complement.
GGTGTGCCGTGCACCCTTGAGCTAGTTGTCAAAAATAAAATCGGCTGAGTGCCTAAAGCGCTTGCCTTAGTAGTCCGGTGAAGCTGTTAAGACCTTGCTAGGTAAATAACGTAGTCAGCTCGAGAAAAAAAAATATTTTCATAAGATGAATAATGAATTTTTAGATAAAATATTAATTTCTTATATGAATAAAACTCATTAAACACCGCTGGCTTTGGAACATTTGGATATCTTCCATATTCTCTATATCTCGCCACTAGGGATTTTTATTTCGATCCGAGGTTTAATATGTATTTGAAAAGACAGCGATTTGAAAATAACTCAAACAGTAATCGCTTCAGCACAGACATTTCTAGGTGTTCAAGCTGAAAAGTACTTGATGAAATTACCTGTACTCCTGGTAACAAAAGGTCAGGAAATAGAATTACGTTTGTTGAAAGCCAGCCAAATAGTCGAATAATAAGTGTTCAACTGAAGCCGGGTAAGGTGCATTCCTTGCATATTCCACGTGTGGCGCAATTAATGGGTTGAGAGCGAATTCACAAATTACTTAATATTGAATATAATAAATAAAGTTGAATAGTTATTTCTATTTTTATAAGTTTCCTTCGGTCTCATGAAAATTGTTTTCACGGAAATGTCTTTATCTAAGTTAATTTAAGCTGTGTCTTATTTTGAAATGTAATTCTTTATTCATACAACTCTTTTTTATCTTAATTAATACTAAATTATAACCGTTACCCCTGTTAAGACACCTTTTTAAAATCTCATTGACATCTTATATGGAAAAGCAAAAAGGCAAACATTATATAATCTTGATAAAAAGGGGATAAGTTTCATCAAAAAGAGGCCAAACACTTCGGAGATTAGTTTGGACAAACAACGGACAATCTCTACCTAATTTATTCAATGTAGCGTTATTCGAAAATCTACAAATAGAAGCATGTTTTTTGTATCCATGTATTATTGTTTCCTCTATCATTTATTATTGATATTGTATAAATACTTAAATGTCGATTAAATCGCTGAAGCCGATGAATTATACCACGACTTTAAAAAGGAACTTTTCCAATAAGCGCTATGGAAGGCTACGAGTGTCCCTGCGGTCGCTGCGTGCGTAGTTGTGCAATCCCTTCATAGATTTAAAAGCATTTTAAGGTCGGTTCTCGTACGATTTAATCTTTTAACCCTCAGTATATACCTATTGTTGTCTTTCCCGATGCTTTATGAGTGCACACGCTTTACCTTAAAATACCTCAATCGAAAGTAACTGTAGAAATAAAGTGATGTTTTAAGTTTGTAGCCTTAAAACTGCTCTGAAAACTCTCCATCTATCAACGAATATCTTATTAAAATCGGTCCAGTTGTTTGGAAATAAGCCCGGACATATCACGGACGCTTTACTTTAATTTAAATTGAACTCAAAAGTGTATATGTAAATAACACTTTTGAGACTTAATACTCAGAATTAAAATTTAAGAAATGCTTATATATACAGAGAAATTATATCAATTTGATTTCTAGAACATGCATACAGAAAACCCTTTATATAAAATTGAAGCATGTTCTCTTTTATCTATATCGATACATAAAATAAACAATTAAGTGTATGGATGTAATAACAAAATATCAAATTTTTAATGATTGGGTATGAAAGTACACTCGTTACTGGTAACAAAAATGTAAATTTAAAAAATTATGCCGGTCTTTTTATCTGATTCTTCCGAGTAATCTCCGAAACGGTTAAATATTATGATTAATATTAATGTTGAAGATAGTAGGGGTCTTTCTAACAAGATCTTAGACCATAAACTTTTAGAGTTTAACAAAACGCACCGCTGCTTGCTATCCCACACGCTAAATCCAAATATGCGCAAAATTCAATACTCTGTCGCGTTGCTCGAACGTATAATAATATATATGATACAATAGATATATTTCGTTATTCACAAGAGATATTTAAAGGTGAAATTATAAAATAAAATCGCTCGATTATGTAAACAACAATATAAAAAGGATATAAGCAGACCCGATTAGGCCTCCCACGGCAGCGGCTCAAGCCTAGGTTCGATCCCTCGGTAGGGAGCCATATACATCACCGCTACAACACTACACGATCACCCCCACACACGTGCACGCCTACACGCTTACACATGAAAGTGGAAGGGTTTACTTTTTTTCCCTTTTCGAACTGACAACTCTTTTTTTTCCGATAATAAATATATGGAGGAGTTGTTGAGGCGTGTATGCTTGGTACACATGTACGTTTCAACAACTCATACATATATGAATAGTTAGCTAGGTTAGCTAAGATAGGTCGCGATTTTGCATGCAACAGGCAACAGCCAAGCCGAGGTGTGCCGTGCACCCTTGAGCTGGTTGCCAAAATAAAATCAGCTGAGTGCCTTGAGCGCTCGCCTTAGTAGTCCGGTGAAGCTGTTAAGACCTTGCTGGGTCAATAGCGTAGTCATTTCGAAAAAAAAAAAAGATATAAGCAAGTAAATGTGCACGCACAGGAATCGCAAATACATACATACGCACGCACGCTTACTAACCCACGCACGCTCACTCACACACGCTCACTTACTCACACACCTACATAGACATACATCTACCTAAGTATGCGCACGCACCTACCCACTTATACTTTAAAGGCCAGTAATACTTTTGCTTTACTTGTATAACCATTGTTACTATATATCAATCACTTCGTTGTATTAGAGAAATTCCATCTTGGCTGTAATTATTACACACTATAAGTTATTATATAAAAACACATGTAAACTGTTGAATTTCCAAATAAATAAATAAATATGAGTTATATAGTTCAATTTCTTGCGAGACAGACAACCAAGTGTTGCTTTACATTACTTTATATTACAAGGTTGTATAGTCTCAAAAACTTAATTATATTAACAATATCGGTACATTATAACTTTATAATAACATTTGTACGAAATTATTTCATTAGTTCCTTATACTGTGTGAGAACTGAGGTAGTTATATGGTGGGGTAAATATCCAAAAATATGTTTCTGATGGTAAACCTCATTTAACACACTGTTAGTATTTATATATCTAATGTACACGTTACATGTTACTGTAGGTGGCGTGCGTGTTGTACTTACATTTGTTTTTGAAAGAGCATTTTTATAATTGTACATGTTCTACCTATTATGTTCCTTTAAGCGTAGTCTGGTGAAGCTGTTAAGACCTTGATGGGTCAATAGCGTAGTCATTTCGAGAAAAAAAAAAAAAACAAAATGATTCTTTAATACAATTTATAAAACGCATGCGAAGCCGATGATAAAAGCTAGTGATTAATATTAAATGTACCTGAAATACAAAACCCACTATTTCTTACGTAAAATTATAACGAAATCAACTCTGTAACAAACATTTATTGTAACCAAGTTAATATAATTCGATATCAATTCAACTGAGAAATTCAATTCATCAGATTGACGTTTTGTAAAGGTAAAAAAAAAAACGTTCATAATAAAAAAAAATCACGTTTCGCGTCGAATTCGTCGTAAGAACTCATCAAACACCTGATACCGTGTCAAAACTGTCTTCATAGGAAAAAATAATGAGGTGCGGCCTAAGCGACGAGCTATCGGCGATTTAAGATTATAAAAAAGGTATTTTTTAATTTCGAAAGCATTTCCAATATCTTTGGTATCATGCAGTTAATCAACCTCTTCTCCTAATTAGGTTTTATAAGAGCAAAGTGATAGCAGAAGTGTTATAATATTGGCTTTATAGTGATGAATTTTGTGTGCACCAATCATTATGTGTACCAAAATAAACACTTTTCTTAATGAATTAACTTGTAACATTCTAGTATTATTATATAGCTCTTGTGAAAAACATAATAATAAGAAAATTTGTTAGGATTTTCAAAAATTGGTCTCCGATAGTACAGAAAATATTACGACAGAAATTATTATAAAAGTTCAAACAAGTTAAAGTATAATGTTTTGGTGGTGGAGGTAAACACAGTGTTGTGTATTGTTCGCTACTATTTGTTGGTTAGGTTTGCATCAATAAAAAAAAATTCACAAGCTGAACCGACGGAACCAACAGTAGTACGGAACAACGTCGACACTATTGTTACAATATTAGCCACATTCTTAGTTCGATATTGTGCAACAGTTGAATTTAAATGACATCACGCTTGCGAGTGTTCTATCGCCATAAGGAAAAAAGTAAAGTATCATTCCACGTGTGCAACAATTAATTTATAAATGCCGGTGACTTCGTCAAGCCTATCATCACGTCGACTAAGCCACCAGAAAAACAGTAAGTGGATTTATATTGTTGATTGCAGACCTTTTGCTAACTTGGAGTACACGTATACTGGGTGTCATTATTTACAGTACAAGGTTCTTTGAAAGCTCCGTTCGCTTGACCGTGTTCGCATGTACTGCATTCAGGTGGAATGGTGATCACTGGACATCTATGCTATTCAAAAGTGAGTGATGAGTGATTAACACATTTCCCTGTGGTACAAAAATTTTACTTCTATCGTGTGTTTTTATGACACCTCGTGTTTTTTCTCCATAAGAGGTACCCTATGCCATCTTTTGTAGTTAATATACGTTGAATCTTTACGCTTGTTGCTCACACCTTGCACCAACACAACACGATGTATACCCGTGCCCACGGTATATACATTACAGATTATTTTTTCCTAATTCCCGTCACGCGACACCGGCGGCCGGTCTCGAATATTGTATTCCTCGTTAACTCGTTGCAACTCGATACTAATAATCGAGTCGAGTATCGATAACGGAAACCTTAGAAAGTTCTTAAAAAAGATATTAAAAAGTTTTTATACGTCGCATGTGACAGCTGGTGTAGTTCGCGGTTAACGGACTTATTGTGTTGCCATACATAAATTCTATAATCGGATTATTTCGTATTAGTAGAATTTCTTTTTATATTCGGACATTTTTTTCAATAGTTATTAAAGTGTAATTTAATATCTTTAGTTGTATTATTTATTAACATTATTCTTAAAATAACTATGAGAATATTTTTATTGGTTTCTTTGTCATTATTTTTCAGGTATCCATTTCCTAAAATATTTATTTGTTAAAACCTATAAAATAACATATTGTACTTTAATGCTGTTGTATCTTATATTTGATTGTACAATGAGCTCGCATCCAAATACACCTCAATTAGATATAATTTACCAAAAAGTTTATAAATACAAAACGACATTTCAACGAATTTTACATTAACGAGTTTTTCTAGTAGATACAGTGTATGATATTTGAATATTCTATTAAGCTCTATAATCTTCTGGATTCAATTTATCAGTTTAATTTTTTAGTCAGGGTTTTATAATTAAATTAATTGCTACTCTTTCATTTGTCCTTAATTTTTTACTTATTGTTATATAAATATTTTTTTTCAGAATTTAATACTATGAGCTTTATTAATATGTGTATAAAGTCTTGACTAAATACTATATCTCTCGTTACTTGATAACTAAAAAATATAACAGATTACAATATTATCGATGTTTGTAAGAATCACAGAAAACTATTTCCTATAAAATTCATCGTAAACTATTTTATTTAGTTAAATTTTTGTATTTTTTTTTTTTATGCTCAATATTTAAGTATTTTACTTTCAGTTTTCGTACCAAATTATGGCATTATAAATGTTAATGGCCATATTTGACTTCGATCTAGATACCTTTGCCTATTTACTTAGGATAGAGATAATCGAAACTAAATGGCGTTTTTTGTGAAATCTTGGAAAGCCATGTAATGCATTGTATATTTTATTCGTAATATTCTGTTACTTGTCTATTTTGTAATATAGATAGCTTTGTACGTAATATCGACCGGTTATCGTGCACAAGTAAAATGGGTGAGAAATTATGCCACGAAGCATGGATTCTAACTTGCCACAAAAACTCTCTAGAAAGTTCTAACAAGACGGCCACCATCTTGTTAATTCATTGCAATGATTGAAAAATCTGTTATATCATTCACTACTTGACAATGACAGTAATAATCTACTAGAAGCTTGGTTGTCACATTAAAAAAAAGAAGTTAATTGCCATAAAATTCACGTGGCGGTCGTAAAAAATTGCGTAGTTTAATTCGAGTTTAAAACGATCGCCGTGGAGGGTCTTTATTTTAATTCCCGGTAACCTGCACGCGATAAAAGTGTTAGATCCATGATCGTGTATGCTTATGATAATGCTGGCTTTCCTTGTCACAGCAAGATTGAGGTCACGATAGATGCATTCGATAAAGGGCGTGTGGTATAAGATGTGCCAATGCATTTGGTGTGATTTTGTGTTCATGTGTAATCTATTTGAATTATGTAATACTAGCTGTGCCCACGATTCCATCCGCGTGTAACCGAATGTAAACAGTGACTAATTAAATCATCTGAATGTATTAAGTCCAATTACTTATCTACTTTTTTCTCGTACTTAATTAACGTCGTCATTAAAATTGCAAATAACCTTTGATTGAGTGAACCGATTTTAGTGAAAACGAGACTATATGTAACTCGAGGATATGCTTTATGATTTTCTTGGTGAGGTTTTATAGAGAACTAGCCTCTGTTCGCGACTTCGTTCGCGTGGAATAGATACACTAACACTAACACGAAGCAGTTCTCAAAAAGAAAAAACATCCCGATTTTGAAACATTTTTCATCTGTGCTCCGCTCCTATTGGTCTTAGCTTGAATATACATAGCCTATAACCATTCTCGATGAAGGAGCTATATAACAATGAAAGAATTATTCAAATCGGACCAGTAGTTCCTGAGATTACCCCCTACAACGTCACAACATCACAACGTCACAAACTCACAAACTTTACCTCTTTATAATATTATATATATATATATAAATGTATGTATATGTATATATAGTGTTCAAACAAACAGATAGATATATAGACAGACAACCTTTTCTACAATGATTTAAATGTATAACATTATTAACATCGTGAGTAAACCTGAACCTGAGAATTATTTTTGTAGTACTACTGTATCTGGGCAAACATAGAACTGTGTGCTTCTCAGAGTAGAAATCGGCAATACGACGTAGGCTATCGTGGTAATTGTTATGTATTACTGTGATAAATAAAACATACTTCATTGAGCTCTAAAAGATAACTGGTTTATTTTACAAAATACCTTCGCCAACAATCTTATATTTAACTACCTACATAACAGTAATTTTGCCCATACCTTCCTTCGGAATGAGACCTGTTGCTTTTCAGTTCCTGTAGTGAAATAAAAAAATGTTGAGGCAGTCATGAGGACTGTTGATAGAAGTGAAAACTCAAAAGAATAGAATTTAAACTGTATTATCCTTTGAATTTTTAAGTTAATTACAGTATTATATTAGTTTAGTTAAATACTTTAGATTAGTTAAGTATTATAAATGTTATACGTTTATTAATTCATCAAACACACGATAGGCTGCACAAACGCTAGTTCGGTGAAGCTGTTAAAATCTTGACAGGTCAATAGCGTAGTAAGTTTGAAAAAAAAGCACTAGCACAATACAAAGTGTAAATATAAAGTGTACACAGGCTCTTATACTACGTGTCGCTAGTTTGATTCAAGCTGCGTAAGCGCAATATGGTCGGTCACACGTACTAGCATGTTATGATACGAAATTATTATTATCTTTTACCAAAAAAACCGCTCAACGCACCTAAAAAAGTTTTCACTTCAAATATCCTAGAATCCAACACAAACAGTCAGGATTCTGTGAACGCGACATAAACAGTTTAAGAATTCACGAGACGTACATGTATTAGAATAAATAACATTGTATTTATTGGTATTCATTAATGGTAGAAATGGCGGTTCGTGTGGTCGCCGTTGTTTCACTGTTCGTAGAACAATTGAGGAAGTACTCAAAATTGTATACATGTTTGTAGCTCAGAGGCATAAGGACGTTGATATAGTTTGTTACGATGTTTATAATACTCTAGTAACTATGAACCTGGGAACTAATGATCAAAATTTTAATGTGATATCTGTGGGTAGACGTAAATACTTTCATAAAAATAATAATAATGGCCATAATGGACGTATTGCTAGCAGGTTACCGTAGCGAGCGGAAAGGGCGATATAATCAGATGGATAGCTGTTATATAGTTGAATATTTTTTAATAATTTAGCTCTACACTCAGGACTAGCCAAGATCTGGCGTACGCGTGTTATGGTCGATATACGATTGACGCCGTCCACTCGGCACTGTGAGAATGATATGGGAGAAGACGGGAGCCGCTTGAGGTGATACTTGCACCGGATTCCTCACAAGGAACCAACCGCCGCATGTCTGAGTGTGAAAAAGCCATGTCAGCGAGTCTGTTTGAGGTGCTTTAGTTTCCTTTTGCAAGGAGGTCATCTCGAGGAAGGTGGTAGCAGAGAGGACCCGCAAGGAGTATCTTCTGACTAACCTTTTTCGCCAACAAAATAGATGTAAAAGGAGGCGGCGCTATGGCCGTCTCTTTCCACAAACATATCTGGAACTAGGGAAGATGGGTTGGGCGGTGGTGGCATCTTCCTTTTGCAAAGGTTTGACAACCGGAAAGACGGTCTGTATGTCCAGGACCAACTCCTGATTAGGAGTCCCAGCGGCAGTTTCTCAGCCACTGGGGTGGGACAATGAAGGTCTATATAATTCATTTTAAATCTAATCATAAAACGCAAAACTATTTTTTTACAATAATAACAATCTAAACAAAACAATTAAGTTGAATAGATTAAAAAGAAAAGTACATTTAATTTATAATAACGAAAATATCAAAATCGATTGAATGTTTTGCAGTTCGCGTAGGCATGCCGCATTTAATATTTTAGTTCGAATTTTTACGTAAAGGCAGTTATTGTTAATTCAATATAAAAGTTGGTATATGAAACTGATGATTTTTAATAATTCTTACTTATGAAGATCACCTTTTTCATTATATTGTTCCATATTTAATAGATGAGTTAGACTAAAGCATTAAAGCCATTTTGTATCTGCCTTATTTAATTTTAATATTATAAATTATTCGATATCTCACTTGAGGTAACAAAACATAAACCTAAACATGACTGTAAAATTAGACAATAATTATAAAAAAAAAATCATGTAAATCGGTACATTGCTTTTCGAATTATAGCTACATTATGTGTGTCCGACACATAAAGATAGACGTTTCCTTTTAATATGTAAGAATTTATTTGAAATATAATTAAATTAGTTTTAAATAATTCGACCAAATTAGTAAATATCTAAATGTTAATTCTGTTTCTTGAATTCGGGACAGTCTCAAGTTCAAAGTTAGGGTACCGTAACCGAATAGTTCAGTACAATATGTGTGACGAATTGTTTCTATTTCACGTAGGCTGTTACAAATCGTTTTACAACTGTACCGAACCGAGACTATGTCTATGTTATTAACGACTGCATTTTTAAATAGTTGACACAGCTTCAATTCCTATGTAATTATATTGAATTAGCTCCACATGTGTAATTTATATTTTTTGGGTAATTAAAATAAAAGAGGTCTGCTGTTGGTGCGAATCACCTATTTTCGCGTTGATAATAATTAAAAAAAAATTCCAGGCAACCATAAGGTTTGACCCAAGTGACAACTCAAAATATTGAAATAAAAGTGTTCTCTTTTGAATTTACATATTAATTATAGTGTAAATGATAATATCAAAATTTCCAAAATCGTTCATTGAAATTGTTAACAATAGTGTGGTTTTCATATCTATTGACACTTGGAGCATTAATTATATACATTTAATAAAGTCTATTAATCAATCAAAGGTATAATGAGCCGCAAAATCCAATATTACATATACACAGCCCCCTATACTACGCGTCGCTAGTTTCATGCAAGCCACGCAAGCACAATACGGCCGTTCATGCATACGTAGCATGTCGTGACGCGAAATTATAAATTTATTTCCTGCCAAAAATACTGTTCAACGCGCCTAAACTAGTCGTCACTTGAAAAATAATGAATTAACCCCTTGAGTCCTGATTCATTTGAATTTTTTAACATACTAACTTATATCATTTCACTGTGATATCATATAAATATATGTATCTATTTTGGGGTGTAAGGGGTGTCGAGTAACATCTTAAGACTTGAGACACCCAAGGCAACCTCACCTGCACGTAGTGCACCCTGCTGAATAACGAACGAGGCAATGGCGAAAGCGGGGTGGTAGGGTTTTACAGCCCGACTGGGTCGCAACCACCATGCATATAGCGAAAAAGCCCGTCATAGTGACTCGCTTCTGCGCGTCGCGTTTCGGGATCAGCCTGTGCATATCCAGTACCGGGTGACTTTCGTCATTATGGCCGGCATGACAGCGGAGACCGGCGATGGATAATCTGTCTCTCGGTGGTTGCCGATGTTTTTGGATTGTACTATGCTTAACATCATGCATAGCGCAATCACTATGTCGAGATTCGATAAAAAAAAAAATCTTCTAAACACAACAAAAATATAATTTTACTCAAAAAACATGTAAATGAATACAAAATTGGTGAACAAATTTAAGTCAATTTTTAATTATTTTGAACAGTGTAAAACATCATACCGATGACGACTCTCGCTCGTCAAAATATGTACCTAAAGGGTTAAACAATACTGAGAGTCATGGCTGAAAATCTAAAACTATAAGAGTATGTATTTTAAGTGAGTAATTAAAGTCCTATAAAAATTGAAAAATATATTGATATTAACAATAGTGCCATGTATCCAATCAATTGACCAAGATAACCGATTGTTGTAAAGAACCATCCTGGTGAAGAAAAGAAGTTTTTTACAATTGGTTAACTACAAGAAGATAATACATTGTTATATATGTATATAAATCTGTCTAAATCAATATTAACAAAACAAAAAGGATTTAAAATAAAACATTATTTGTATAGTTAGGTTTTTTATAATTTTTGAAAGAGTCGTTAAAAGCCGGATATATCCGGGTTTTCAGTTAAATCATATCCAAACTAAACATATCAACAAAACAATTATCCAAAAATAAATAAATTGACACATTAGCTTAATAAATATCAAACTAGATTCAAATAGTAATGTCTATGTTGCCAGAAATATCCGAACGCCGCGCATCGAGGCTGTGTCCGTTGGACGGACAGTGTTTCCGAACGTGGTGCCGGAAATAAGCGGAACAAATCCGGCCATCACTTTGCTTCAGTATACATACGGACTTTAAATTTGTCGAACTATACAAATTTTGATCATCAGAATTACCAAATCATCATGATTATCAAACTGTAAGTAACTCACTTCAGGGTATAAACCGCTTCCCGAAGGAAGGTATGGACATAGTCATCATGCCAGCCCACAACGTATTGGTGACTCCAAACTCTGAGGAACCCACAATTCTATGTTTTCCCACATACAGTAGTACTACAAAAACATTTTTCTGTTTCAGGTTTCCTCACGATGTTTTCCTTCACCGTTAATCGATAGTGTTACCAATTTAAATTAGTAAATCCGAAAAATTCGTTGGTACATGCCGGGGCTCGAACCTACGGACATCTAAATGATATTCCATTAGTCAAACCACTAGAGCACCATGACTATCAAATAAATATTGTTATTTAAATTTTTCATGATTCATTTATACAATAATAACGTCCTGCCAAAAATTCCTTATTTTCGAAAAGTAAAGAAATATCTGAATCAATCTAGAATCGTTTACAGATATTGCGACTCGTAATAATAGATAAGGCAGGTAAATACTGTGAACAAACGAACAAGTCCTTAAATATTATGCTTTCAGGTATCTTTCTTTTTATACGTTATTGGTATTATAACTTAGATTTTGTTAGCGTTTTAATATTTCCATATTTGATTTATTAGACATGTAGGTGAACTAAAGTGCAATTATTGATAAGTCCATTCTTAGCGTAGAAACCATTAGAAGAAAAGAAACGAAGATTCTACATCAGGATTATCACTACAGAATAGCCTAAATAATACCACTGAGTATTCATTTTCTTTGTGATATTACGTTTTTTTTTTATGCGACTGGACGCAAATGAATATGCGGAACACCTATTGGTAAGTGATCTTCGCCGTCCCTGAACTTTTGCGATACGAAGGAAATCAAATCACAGATGCTATGCCGGTCTGTAAGAAAGGAGGGATTTGGTTTTGTATGTTTATAAGTTATATTGACCCGGAAACGCCAACAGTTTATTTCAATTTGTTTTTGTTTGTAGAAGTAAATATTTTTAGTGATACTGGTATTTCATTTCTACCTTGTTATCTTAGTAAATTCTGCTGACTTTAAATACTATAGATAAAACGTGTATCTAAATATTCTAAAATAAGGTTTGTATCATATAGAAACTTCGTAATAAATAGCTGATAACGTTACAAATTATATTTAAAACCATTTATAATTATAGTAGTAATAATTAACAAAGTGAAATAATTAAACCAGCATTTAAATAAATCTGGTTAACTAACAAGTTGGCGTATTAGCTCGACACAAAGACCTATTGTATAATCAGGAATGTCAACACGACATCGCTAGTCGTCGCCCAGCTCAATAACACGGAAAATTATATCGTTCAGAGAGAATACAGCTGTGCACCGGGACTTATAGCGTCTGCATGCATCTGTTCTGACGTCAACCGTGTCTGTTTACTTGATTTGGCAATTTATTCTTTCGTATCCTCCAAAGAGAACAAACCAGTCGCGCTGGTGTGTAAAGAAATCACAGCCTATAGTGATAAGTAAATACTGGATAGTTCAAGTGTTAATTAAGCAAAATTCTAGTCATTTACACGCCTCCTCTTATAATCAAAAGTTAGCAAATCTTTAGCCAGCGTAATGCAGGGTGATAGATGGATCTTGGTGGGCTGGAGTATGTTCTAGGACAATTTTTGGTGGTCAAACCTATGCGCTGTTTTATATGTATGGGTGTAGGCCACACTCGTCCACTGTGTCCGTCATCGGTCGACCAGTGTTTTCAGTGCGGGCAAACTAGCCTCAAGGTTCTGCATTATATAGCTGTTAAGATGCATTGAGCCTTATGTACTGATATTGGAAGGTCGGCAGAGCATATGAAGGAGCTACCTGTAAGTCCCCCTACTCAGATAAACGTAAGCCACTACCACCGGTGCCAGCATAGACGTTGCGTGGACTTGGAGAAGCGATTCATTCGCCCCCTATGTTGATCCTTGAATGACCAAGGGGAGATAGGTCTCTCCTCTGTTTGTCAGCCGATTTACTCCATTCTTTTTTTGTTCTGTAGCTATTGACGAGCTTTAGTGTTATCAATTGGAAATTGAAAATCTTTTTTTTTCTGTGGTTTCAGTTCGAACACTAGACGAGCTCTCGTATACATAAACAAGGACCCGTGAGATATATAAATAGTTTCCTACAGTTTTCCCGTACTCGTGTCGGAACTGGCCAAGCCATTAACAAAATGTCATTGTAAATGGAGGAATCGTGTAACTGCTATTAATGATGTTAGCTCGTCGATTACATAAATATTAACTAGATCAGTATAACTCCTCTTTGTTTAATTTTCAATATATTTCTCATCCTTAATTACAGTTACACCTGTTTTAATGAGCAGTTAAAGTTTCTTAGAGAAAAATAAGGCCTGTCATGCTTTTATTGGTTAGGAAATGATCAAAGTTGATCACTTCCATGTTTTTTTTTTAATTTTCAGGAACGATAATGGCTTAAAATTAAACAAAGTCGCATGTCGCGTCGGCCTGTTTGTTTTCTTAGTTTTTCTAAAGTAACGAATTTATTACGGTTGTCGCTACTGTTTAAACATTTTCTTTCCGGATGATTTTATGAGTAATACATGTATATTAAATATTTATATGAAGAAAAAAGTCGAGGTAGTCATAAGAACTGCCGATAGGAGTGAAAACTCAAAAAAATGAAATGTGTTGTCTTTTAAATTTTCATATTAATTATATTGTGAATGAGACAATATTTAAACTTCAGAGTTTGTTTATTGAATTTATTAACATAAGTGTGGTTTTCATATCTGTTGGCTTTCGGAACAATATATACATTTTTATAAAATCTATTAAGTAATCAATTGTATAAATTGCTATTGCTATTACCTGCAAAATAGCAATATCACATGTACACAGGCGTACTACATACTACAACGTCGGTAGTCTAATGCAAGCTGCGCAAACGCAACCTTGCCGGTCATTCTGATGTAGCATGTCATGACGCAAAATTCTAGATTTATCTCCTGGCAAAAATATCGCTTAACGCGCCTTAAGAACTTGTCACTTCAAAAATAACAGACAGACAGATATTTCTAAAAACGGTTGAAATGTATTCTATTCCTTTTTTGTAGACACCTGTTGTAGGTGGTAGAGCCCTGCTGAAGCTATTTTTGGCTTCAGCATGAATATAAACATAATAACAGTGCTTGCATTGTTGTGTTTCGTTCGGTCAGTGAGAGAGCCGGAGGCCCACGCCCCTTCCTCTTTCCTTCTTTCCCTTTCCTTCCCCTCACCCTTCTCCCATATACAGGCTGGCAACGCACTTGCGACCTCCCTGATGTCACTAGTGTCTATGGTCGTTTGCCTGCTTTGATATAAAAAAAACCTGCAACATTTTTTTTCTCGAAAGTCGAAAAAGTACAAACTCGTTACATCTACATTCATATGTATAGAAGAAAATAGAAAATATAACTCTTAACACAAATAATTCATATGAATGAATAGCACATATGTAAACACATTCCTATATAATAAATTGTGTATAACCCGTGAACGCGGTTGACAATGCGTGTCACAGTCAAAGTGTTCCGGTCGGGTGTTCACGACAATGCCCGTCCCACGTTACTTCGAAATGCTATTGTGCGCGTCTGTCATATTCCAGCTTCCGAGGTATTGGTCCTTTCTATCTTTGTGACGTCTTTCGTGTATAAAAATCTTATATATACCACAATTTATGTCATTCATTGACGTCACTCTACATAGACTTACGCACAAAAATATCAGTATAGACAATATTATAAGGAACTAATTTAATTAAATCCTACCTAGCAACTAGTACAGAGGCTTAAATTACATACTTTTTATCACTATCCATCATCAGTAATATAATAATATATTAGAAGTAAATTTGTTTGTTAACCGATCTTCATGAATTTTGGTATACGCATAATTAGGGCTACAAAAAGGACCTGTTTTTTTATGTCAAAGGAGGCAGACGAATGGGTCACCTGATGTTAAGTGATCACCGTCCATAAACACTTGCAACAAAAGAGGAGTCGCAAGTGCGTTGCTAGCCTGTGTTGAGGGAGAGGGAGGTGAGGAAAGGAAGAGGAGAGGGGAAGGTGAGGCGAGACCGAACGAAACGCAACAATGCAAGCACTCTTACTTAACGTAGGTTTCCTGTAATAACTGTGTAGTCCGGTGAAGCTGTTAAGACCTTGCTGGGTCAATAGCATAGACATTTCGAAAAAAAAAAAAAACTGTAATAACTTCAATGTGGCTCTATCATTTACTAAAACTTCTGTCCTTTTTAGTAAAGGTACTGTAGGTAACTTTCATTTGAAAGAGTACTTACTATTCTCCAGGCATATTATGTCAAATCAACGTTGATACGAGCGAAGCTGTTTAAGTATAAATATTGCACTTTTTTCGGGAAAACGATTTCAAATTATCATTTGAGGTGCATATTTTTAATTAGGTTTTACAGCTAATAGTAATATGAAATAGCATTTTATTCACTTTTCTTAAATAAGTTGAAACTTAAAACTAACACTGATCTCTTACCCTAAATAAACTATTTAAGCTAATATAGGTATATTTGCCAGTCAGCAAAGGCCTTCAACCTTTTCCATTAATTTCTTTCTTGAGCCACTCTGTTCCACATGACTACTGCTACCTGTCTGGTGTCGTCATCCCACCTTTTCTGCGGTCTAACTCTCTTTCTTCTCTTACTCTTCTCTCATATCTTAGTGACATTTATGTTAATAGTATAATTGTTCAAAACGTATTGTTAAGAAATTTTAGTATTTTTTTACCCTTTTTTACCAACTTTGCGGGAATTTTACTATCGCTAACTGTTACAATCGATTTACACTATTGTTTTACAAAATTTACCCAAAACG
>JACEII010000061.1:355750-475129 GCA_014332785.1 Antheraea mylitta | reverse complement strand
CTTCCTTAGTTAGCTCAAAGTCCTTATTCTACGTGAACTATGAAGAAAAGAAGTGAAAAAGCAGAATCCAGTAGATAATATTCCGTGTCTGCATTAATCCTTTTGTGGAAAAGCCGCAACAAGAGAATGAAGAGGAACATGCCGCCTTCCAGTTGCGTTTTCCCAACCACGGTTATATTTGACCAAAATATCAATATTTTGGTCAATTGATAGTTGACCTTTAAACTTGGAATAAGAGTTTTTTTTTGCATAAAGTTTCACTTAAATGCAATCAATATACTTTCCGAATAATTCAAGATAATTCAAGTAGATTTTTGCTTGTGGATTGAGAGTTAAGGGTTTCTCTTGCATGCCCTATATAAATCTAACTACGAATATATTCTGAAACTAATTCTAAGTTCTTCTCGACGACTGAGTGGTTTGTCCGAACTATTGGTAACTTTGACGTCCATAAGAATATTCTTAAGGCCTAAATTGAATAAAGTATATTTTGATTTTGAATGGTGCTAGGGATTTTCAAGGCATGTGCCTTGCTACCATCTTAAAATCCATCACCGCTTGGTGGACCTATGGATATGTTACAGCAGTGGTAATTGCGAGCCAGTCCTTCTAAGTATAGCATGTTTATCATTTTGGATCACACTGTCATTTATCAACATTGGAGGTTGTGGTCGAATTCCAAAGGAGTAGAGAGAGAGAGAGAGAAAGTAGAGAGTACTTAAAATAATAAAAATATAAAGTGCTTGATTTTTAGTAAACAATGTTTTCATGCTAGAAACTACTGTAATAAATATAAGTCTTGTTACAAACAAATAAATTGCGAACAACTGAGCAATAATACGTATAGCGGAAATAATTCGCTCTATTCAGGAAAATAGTTAGTTTTGACTTCTGCTGGTGAGCTTACACATTAAGCGTATTTGTGTTCTCTTGAGAAATTATTCCTATAAATACTATATTGGAATTATTACTTCCATTGCTAATTATTATTAATCTGTCTTTGCATTATAGATCTTGCTCACAGAATAAATGAAAATGCAATTTTTAATCCTATTTGTAGAATGTAAAGGATTTCGCCTCTGGACTCTGTGTAGAAATTAGGAATACGAATTGAGAGATAAAAAAAAATTGTTTAAGAATTTAGAGTTATAATAATTACAGGAAAGTATTTAATAATTGTTGCAACCTGTATACAAGTAACTAAGCAATCAAAAATAATATCAAATTGATTTCGTATAATAAAATCAAAATATGTACTCATAATTGTTAATGTTTATTTAGCGTTTCAGTAATTTGTTTTATTGGTATTTTATAAATATTATATTATGTATTTTAGATACGTTTAATTATATGTTAGTGAGATTATTTTTTAATTTATTTGGTGCTCAGTTGGATTTTATTATATTAAACTGTTTATATTAATAAAATATACATTACAATGTAATCATTAAACTTAATACGGTAGTAATTATATTGCACAGTATAAATATTTCTGTGCAAGGACAGAAGGATGGATCGCCGTCCAAATTAAATACTTCATTAAAAATAAATAAATTAACCGTTTACGTCTTCAAGACCTACCTCTTAGAGTAATTTCGAAATCGCAAAATTTTGTTAAGAGAATGCCCCTTTTACTTACCAAAGTCCTACTTTGGCCTTTATTCGCTAACAAATTCGACCCAGTTTTAAGCAATAATAATTAAAATACCTCCCGTTAACAAGTTCATCAAATTGTTTTAATCAAATTAAATTGCGGCTTATCTACCTATTCCTATAATTACTTATAACGATTAATATTTATAATTCAATCTTTTAACATATTCACCAATTCATAACATTCTAATAAAATCATTTATTGGGCAACAAATGGTGTTGGCGCTCCTACAATCATAAATAACTTTTTAAATTGTGACCCTATATAACAGATGGCGTTGCCGCACACACATATTTGAGAGTGGTAATGTAAATCATGGTGCTGATCGGGCGCGCACTCTAATGACTTCGTGTTTTATACTAGTGATCTACTATTGACCAGTTACTAATGACACGTACTTAAATAACTTTCTATAAAAAATGTAAGTTTAATGTGACTTGATAAAAGATGGCGTTACTGTGTTCACATGGGGTGACATTTTGGGGTGTAAGGGGTGTCGCGTAACATCTTAAGACTTGAGACACCCAAGCCAACCTCACCTGCACGTGGTGCACCCTGCTGAATAACGAACGAGGCAATGGCGAAAACGGGGTGGTAGGGTTTCACAGCCCGACTGGGTCGCAACCAATATGTACATGGCGAAAAAGCCCGTCATAGTGACTCGCTTCTGCGCGTCGCGTTTCGGGATCAGCCTGTGCATATCCAGTACCGGGTGACTTTCGTCATTATGGCCGGCATGACAGCGGCGACCGGCGATGGCTAATGTCTCTCGGTGGTTGCCGATGTTTTGGGATTGTACTATACTTAACATCAGGCGTAGTGCAGTCACTATGTCGTGCTTCAAGAAAAAAAAAACACACATACATATATTTGAGAGTGAAATGTAAATCATGATGCGATGCTGTTCAGACGTGTAAGCTTAATAATCGTGCTTTGTACTAGTGATCTACTATTGACCAGTTACTCATGTCACGTACTTAATTATTATTGGCTTATAGGTTAGCGAAGCCTAATAATACTTGATTACTATGGGCTATCAACTATTGATTCAATGTCTTTTTGGTTGACATTATCCACGACAAAAGCTGGACTTAATGTCAGAAAATTAAAAATATATCTCAAAAATAATTTAGTCAATGCCAGAAGTTTAGATTTTGTAGTATATTAAAAATGTAAAGCTATTACTTCCCAGATTAGGTTGTATGAAACGAATGCAAATGTTGTTATCTAAAATTTCGTTATCATTCGGGAAAGCTTATTCAGGTCGTCGTTGTATGAGCGCGCACGACGCAATGGTGTATTGGGGGAAAATGCAATTAATTTCATCACAAAAGCCTCCCCGGGATCCCGTGTATCGGGGATTAAGCAATAAGGGCGTAAGTGTTTTTTTTAATGCTGTCTTGTTTTCTAGAACGTTCGTAGATTAAATTCTTCATTCACTAACATAAATATGATGTACTACATATCCTAGTGGACTGTACTTTCCCATTCCCCCTGGAATTGATGGGCCGCTACCACGTTTCATTGCGACAAAAAAACGTTCGATTTTACGTGTTCCTCAAAAAGGTAAGTTTTGTGGGTGGTAGAGCTGAAGCTATTATTAGTTTCAGCGTATATCGGTTTGCTCTTCCGGGACACTACCACCCTCTCGCAGAATCATCGACGTGAAGTAACAGTGCTTGCATTGTTGTGTTTAGTTTGGTCAGTGAAAGTGCCTGAGGCCAACCTCCCCCGTCTCGCTTTCCCCCCCTTCCTCTCTCCATCTCCTTCCCCTCCCCCTCTTCTCTCCCCTTTCAACACTATAGGTTGGCAAAGCACTTGCGACATCTCTGGTGTTGCTGGTGTCTATCGACGGTAGTGATTACTTAACATCAGGTGACCCACCTGTTAAATGATTTCAGAATCAGAATCAAAATCTGTCAAATGATTTCTCCACTTAAAATGGGAAACACTAAAACCTCTTATAACAAAAGCGTGCCATTATCGACTGTCCCTAATCCGAAAATTTCGAGTGAATCACCTGGTTGCCGCCCGACCTCTGTCCTACATTTTAAATGAAAATTTTGTACGTGCAATGTTCTATTCTTAGTAACGAGAATATAACGAGACGGGTACACGTATTAATTTTTCGTTGTTAATGTTTATTCAATCATATAAATCGTTTGATATTAGATAGTAGTATTCAGTTTTTTTGAAGAAATAATAATTACAATAAAAATAGTTCTACAAAGTAGTCCGGTGAAGCTGTTAGGACCTAGCTAGATCAATAGTGTAGTCAGTTCGAAAAAAAAGTTCTACAAATGGCCATTATATTATTATGGTAAGAAAACAATTAATAAATTTGTGTGTGATAAAAAGCATTTTAATGAAACTTGCAAATGATATGGCTTAAATATAAAGACAAATTGGTCTAAAGTTTAAATTAGCTAAAATTCAGTGACGGGCGTCAAATAACTTAAGAAATCGTAAACCGTTTGAGTTATATGAAAATAATGTGTACATTATACTTAGGTATATCTCATGTTATAATTTATAAACCTATAAAAGCAGATGGAGTGGAAAGCAGCCGCTAATTTGATAAAAAATTAAAATGATGACATGAATAGAGAAAATTATTATATTTTCATTAATATAATTACGGGCTTCGTGCGATGTTTAACTTTTTTTAACATCTTACTTAATTCTCGTTTGTCTAAATAGCAACATTAAAAGCTACCTAACACCAAAACCCTTATCTACCCTCGAATTAAATTTAGACCCATTTTCGCTTTGAGTGGAATTACTATTTAATTAATTGTTATCTATTTTCACTGCCATTAATGGAAAGGAATAGTTTAATTGTAGTTTTGGGTTTTCAAATGAGTAATATCAGTTTAGTAGCTAGAGTTCTGTTACAAAAACTGTGGAGAGTACTAATCAAACTTACGCTTACATTTTTAGGTGGTAGAGCCACAGCTATTACTGGTTTCAGCATATATGGGTAGGCTCGCCCGGAGTACTACCACCTGGCCCACAGAAAACCGACGTGAAGTAACAGTGTTTACATTATTGCGTTTCAGTTCAGTGAGGGCGACGGAGGATCATCTCCAATCCTCTCTCCCTTCTCATCCCCCCATTCCTCCCAAACAGAGGCTGGCAACTCACCTACGACTCCCCTGGTGTTGCTAGCGTCTATGAACGACGGTGATCATTTAACATCCGGCCAGTTTATTTGCCTACTATGATATAAACATAAAAACAATTATCAAAAATAGTAATAATATTGGTATTTATCGATGTCTATTACTATGCTAAACTACTTCTCTCAAATATGTCATTTCTTTATTAAATTAAATTTATTAATTCTTACATTTCAAAGTTTGAAGTAATTTTCACTTTCAAATACAATAAAAAACAAATGACTATAACTTCATTAATATTAATTTAAGATAGTAATTTAAGTTAAGGAATAATATTAGTTAATTAAAGTCAGAGAACTGATCACAACTCACTTTTAGCGCTTTCGGAAACCACTTCGGTTAATATACGCTCGAATCTTACAACGAACCTAATCTTTTGATAAATATAAACATCGTGATGAAAACTTTACTCTTAGGATGATGTGTTACCGAACACCAATACGTGTGTTCCGACATCTATACTTTAAACTTTAAAATCTTCCTCTAGATTTAGGAGTTTACCTTTTCCTGCCTCGTCTTTACTTAATTCTGTGAGATTTAATTTTAAATACATACAAAAACTAGCTTCTATTATTATAGTTACCTTCGGCTAAAGCTAACACGCAGCGGAAGCTCTCAAAAGGAAAAAAAACTCGATTTTGAAACATTTTTCATTGGTGCTTCGCTCGTATTGCTCTTATCATGACGATATATAGTTCGATAAATAAACTATCTAATATTAAAAGAATTTTTCAAATCGCCCCAATACTTCCTGAGACTGAAGCGTTCAAGCAAACATACTCTTCAATAAGTTTTAATATTAGTATAGATAAATAAAGAACAGTAATGTAAAACATATATTTCCTATTTTATTATAGAGAACAAGCAACAAAACAAACAAAAATATCTAAAACAATTAATTCGTTAATGAATAAGCGTAGCCGTTAAAAATCGGAATGTAAATAAAAAAGTCGAATTCGAATCAAAACATTGTAGTTATTACAAACTCGTTTGTATGTTAATTTGAATATTTCTAGGTAAAAATGTTCCGCGAATTGTTATTTAATTTACAACCTACACGCTATTATCTCGGCGTCACGCCTATCGTACCGATAAAAAAAAAACTTTACGAGCGTCGGCACGAACCCAAAAAACTCGATGCGAGAACAATCGATCCCACTTTTTATACGTATATAAAATCAACAACATTATGTCCCATTGAGCTATTGTTTGTTCTAAAAGGTCGATAGGGCGCATTGTTGAGTGCCGAGTGAGAGTCTTATTAAAATTTTAAATGCGAATCAATTTGTTACTATACGTTATCGATTGTATCTCGCTTGCAAATTTTGATTCGAGTATTTTTTTATTTATAAATGTTTATTTTCAAAGATTGTGTAGTGTGCCAACGTCTAAGCCAGCTTAAAACTCAAGTCTGTCGATGGGTGGTCTATTTTCCGTTGTCTTTTTAATACCAGTCCATCTAATTGGATGAGAATATTTTGTTTCAACCCCGGACGAAGATCATAAAATTTTTATTCGTATTCGACAATCGAAAACCTATAGTAACTTCTAAGTATTTATTCGGTTTATTATTATACGTACAAAGGTGGATTTTAATTCACAGAATAACGTGGTTCAATTATTTAAGGACTTGCACACTAAACTTTTGAGTTATTCTTTTTTATCAATTCCATATTGCTTTTATATCTTTTACTTATATTTATTGATTATAATCAAGTTAAATGCAGCATACCTTTGTCGTAAATATCGTAACGGACTCACCCCTAGATCTTATCGCCACGATAAGGTCCAGTCTCTTATTCATGTATGTCAAGAGTGATAAAATGGGAGAATTGGTGGACTCTTGTCAGGTAGTACTATGAGCAAGTAATGCTCTCAAAATAGAGATGGAGAAGAAGAGAAAGCAGATAATCGAGATTTCCTTTCGGGTTTAAATAATATCAGAAACGACTTTTAACCGCCGTATGATGGGTGGAAGTAGCTTTGCTACCTTTGCAGTGAACGTATGGGCGTGAAACAAGGCGTGTAAGTATTTCAGTTACACCTCTTTTTTATTTTTTTTATATCATATTAGAGGCAAATGAACATGCGGGTTACCTGTTGTTAAGCGATCACCGCCGTCTAGAGACACTAGCAACCCCAGAGGAGTCGCAAGTGCGTTCCAGCCTGTGTTTGGGGGAATGGATAGAAAAGGAGAGGAGAAGGGAGAGTAGACGGGCGGGGAGGGTAGATGGGTCTCCGGCGCTCTCACTGACCGAACGAAACGTAACAATGCAAACACTGTTACATCATGTCGATTTTTTGTGAAAGGATGGTGCTACCCCGAACGAGCCGACCCATTCATGCTGTAACCAATAATAGCTCTCATCTCTCATACCTCTCATCAGTTTGACTCAGGAAATCTGTATTGTGCCTCACATTGCAAAAGAAAGCTCTCATGAGGGACCTGCACCTGCCAGGTCATGGGAATGAAAGATTGAAAGCGGTATCGGCAGTTTTTGTTTGGATAGATAGATGCTAGAAGCGTTTACTAGTTTATGGCTTGCACGTTTTAGATCACGAAAGTGTTTAATATAAAGTAGTGCTTAGTGTAGTTACTACTCAATATCAGAACCTTAGTTATGTCCCTACGTTTGATCGAGCTATGCATTATTAATGAACGTCGACATGTAATTACACGTTACATTGAGATTTATCGAATCGGGCATGTATGTAGCACGCCTCGACGAGACGCGACGAGACCTCGGGCGGTGTGCGTGCCGCTTTACATTGAAATGTCGTGCGTTTTCATTATTCTCGCTTGGGATAAAATTGTTTTGTTATTGTTTGTACAAATATACCTATGAAATTGGTATATGAAATTTGTAGCAATCTCGAATCACATTTGAGATGGTGAATTTATTTATTTAATTGAACGAAGTAACGACATTTTTTTATTCTTATTTTGGCCGCTAACTTTCACTACGGCAAATTATTATTGTAATTTGCAGGTGGCTTATTATTCTGCATGCTTATAGTTAGGCCAGATAGTTTTTGTGATATTTAAAAAAATAATATTCCATTATTATTGTCCATCTACTTGTGCACGATTGATGTTCTATATATATTACACAAGATGCTGTAATGATTACAAAATGTTACACAATGTCGCAAAGTTTATGTTAATATTATAAAGCTGAAGAGTTTGCTCATTTGGTTGAACGCACTAATCTCAGGAACTATCGGTCTGATTTAAAAAATTCTTTCAGTGTTGGATAGCTCATTTATCGAGGGAGGCTATAGGTTATATCATCACGCTAAGGCCAATAGGAGCGTAGCACCAATGATGACTATTTCAAAATCGGGGCTTTTTTCTGTTGAGGGCTTCCACTGCGTGTTACCGTTAGACCAAATTAACTATTCGACGCGTACAATGTCGCGGGGAGAAGCTAGTTACTTAATAAAAATAGAACCTAATATGTGACAGAAGAACATCTCGCGACAAATTTTCTATAAATACCTATCGATTACTACAAACAATACATCTTCTTTATCCTTCTTATATTCCTTATGAATTTTTATCTTCTTTTTAATATACTTATATTATACTAGCTGGTCAGGCGGACGTTGCCCTGCCTTGATAATAAAAAAAAATCTAAAATTCAACTGCAGCGTCACCTACCGGGTCCACTTGCGAATCTAAACCATTCTCGGATCCACTGGAACACGCACACAAAATTTCATCAAAATCAGTCTAGCCGTTTAGGACGAGTTCAGTCACATACACACGTACAGAAGAAATTTATATATAAAGATATAGCAATATTACACGTGCTGAGCAGTTTGGTTGTTCAAATTGGCCACTTTGGTTCACTCCTTATGATTTTTTCTTAATTATTTATTGAAAAATAGGAAGCGCAATTCTGTGTTCAAATATTTATGCATACGATCGATTTAACTACATAAAACTTGAAGCACTTAGTAGTCCGGTGAAGCTGTTAAGACCTTGCTGAATCAATAGCGTAGTTATATCGAAAAAAAAAAAAAAAAAAAAAAAAACTAAGGCGTCACTTAGTGACGTATTGTAGTAAAAAAAATTGAATGTCGCGTAAGATTATCTATCATAGATTAATTACCATTACCTATACTAATATTATAAAGAGGTAAAGTTTGTGAGTTTGTGACGTTGTGATGTGACGTTGTAGGGGGTAATCTCAGGAACTACTGGCCCGATTTGAATAATTCTTTCAGTGTTTTATAGCTCATCCATTGAGAATGGTTATAGGCTATATCATCATGCTAAGACCAATAGGAGCGGAGCACAGACGAAAAATATTTCAAAATCGGGATATTTTTTCCTTTTAAGAACTGCTGCGTGTTGGTGTATCTATTCCACGCGAACGAAGTCGCGGGCAGAGGCTAGTATTATATATTAGTGGTAATGTAGTGAGCGTAACTCGATTGTAATTTATTATTCTCTTCAATTGAACTTTATTGAAATTATTCTGTTACGTAACGGAGATGACAGTAACTCTTTCTCGAACTGACTACGCTATTGGCCTTACTAGGCCTTCACAGCTTCACTGGACTACTAAGACAGTAACTTCTATAGCGATTATTACTACTTAATTAAAGCGATTGTTTTGTCGTGGGCTAATATTATTGACTTTTATACCTTCGACAATATAAATGTAATAATACAGTATACATGAAAACAATGAATATTTTATTTCATTGTAATACATATTGTAGCTATCTACAATGTACATCTATAAGTACATAAATTTTAACTTTGTCCTTTTCTCCATACGAACTGGAACTATACAAAATATCTCATACCCCTGTGTACTTAATTTTCTTAATAAGTAATATCAAAGCATGGAAAATGTAAATGGAAAAAAAATGTGTATTGCAAAAAGTGTGTACTCTATAAAATAAATAAAGGACATATTTTTCTGATAATATGTCGGCATATTTAGTCATGCAACGTATATATAAATATATAATATAATAAACAAAGCCGACTTAATATTTTACCATAACGAGTTGCAGTAAAACCACCCGTTAATGTTAAAAAGCAGTTTGTTCGCCATAAAGTTCGGCGACACGTTTCTCTGATTGCTAAAGACTGGGGTTGCCAAGTTAAAAATCAAATTGCAAAGATTGTAACATTTTTATTTCCAAATTATCTGAGATCATTTAATAAATTCTGGAATGTTGGGTTTTGAAATACGAAAAAATTAACTCCAATCAAAATATGTGTCGTGTTTTTGGTTCAGCTGGGGATTAAATTTTAGATTTAAATTAGAGTCCTGCTACTACGCCATGACAACCAAACACATGGTGATAAATCCGCCATAGTAGATCTTTTTCAGCGTGTTGCATTCCTAAATGAGCCCATCGATTCAGCAACAGACAGACTCGTAAGTCCATAAGGTCGTCAATTTCTCGTTGCTCATTTGTTCTATTAGCATTGTACTGCAATTATCTCAGACACAGTGTAGTCACTTTGTCAAATAACTATGCAAACGTATTCACGGTTTTGCAACGTGGATGGTTCTGGCGTAATTGATTTGAGAATAAAATGAATTTTGAATTTTATGTACGTAGTTTCTTTCACTTGCGGTATTTTTAAATCTGTGTTATATCTTTTGAAAAGGAGTGTTCAGTTGTTAGATGTATTATGGATATATATTATGGGGTGTAAGGGGTGTCGAGTAACATCTTAAGACTTGAGACACCCAAGCCAACCTCACCTGCACGTGGTGCACCCTGCTGATCAACGAACGAGGCAATGGCGATAGCGGGATGGTAGGGCTTTACAGCTCGACTAGGTAGAAACCACCATGTATATGGAGAAAAAGCCCATCATAGTGAGTCGCTTCTGCGTGTTGCATTTCGGGATCAGCCTGTGCATATCCAGTACTGGGTGACTTCCGTCATTATGGTCGGCATGACAGCGGTGACCGGCGATGGATAATCTGTCTATCGGTGGTTGCTGATGTTTCTGGATTGTACTATGCTTAACATCGGGCATAGTGCAGTCACTGTATTGTACTTCAATAAAAAAAAAGTATACATGAGAAATTTGAGAAAAAAAAAACATGCTTAAAAAACGACTATTTGGTCACATATTCTTAATCTGGCAACCCGATTAAATACTTCCATAAATACACATGGTTAAACGAAGTCGCATTATGTTAGCCGCCTACGTGCAATTAAGTATTTAAATGGCGGACATTAAGTTACTGTTTAAGTTGCGTACCGCCGAAAGCTTGTACCTGTTGTTGTGTTAAAATTAATTGCATTAAAAATAATGTTAATACTTAGTACGTTCACTTTACAATATCAATGATAATATGTTGGGATGTTTTTTGGTGATCTCTAACATATCCTTTGTACTGGCAACATTTGTTTTCGGCGTTTTATTTCGTTTCTATTTTATTTCATGCTTAAATTAAAAACGCATTTGTAAATTTAATAAACTTATATTATCGTTAAGAAGACGACATTTACTTGTCATTAATAGTTGTAATATTTTAGTCGTTTACAATAATATTAAAAAAATATATAATCTACTTGTTATACTGATATGGTATTGTATAGTTACGTTACTGTAAAGTTTCATTAGCCTCCGTTCATTTGTTTAAGAGTAACAGACCACAGTGTACAATATACTATAATTTAGATATACTTATTTTTTAAGCCACCGCCTCTAGTGATACGAGCTGGAACTAATATCTAGGATTTAGAATTAGGATGTATATATATGTATAAATCATTAAGGTTAGTAATGTAAAAATTTAGTTTTGAAATTAACTGCTTTTTTTTAAAACAAAAAAAAAGTTAATAATAATTAAACAGTGAATATTTAATAAACTACTAATAATCATAATGTATATATATATATGCTCACGGATACGATTTTTACGTTAAAAAAAAAAAACTAAATATAAGCAAAAAAAAGGTGCAGACCAAGAGTCTGCAGACTAAAACAAAATATAAAAAAAATAAATAAAAAATTAACTGCTTTTTGTTAAAAAAATAAATGAAAGTTTACTTTAACGAAAGTATAAAATAATATAAAAAATTTAAACAAGTATTTATATTTTTATTTTAGTCGCAATAAGTTAACAAATAATTAAAAATTACATCATAGTGCCATCTAGTGTTACAAATAATAACAAGAATTCCACATACAATTTCTGCCAAATAGATATAAAGGAAGTGAAAAGATCTTGTAACAAATATCCGGAAAAACTATCTTATTCACGAAATTAATAGTGGAGGTTTATGGGGGAAAATTTTAGGTTGTAGTAACATTTTTTTTATATATCATAGGAGGCAAATGAACAGATGGGTCACCTGATGTTAAGTGATCACTTCCGTCCATAGATACTTGCAACACTAGGGGAATTGCAAGTGCGTTGCCAGCCTGTGTTTGGGAGAAAGGGGGAGGGGGGTGGCAGGAAGGGAAGAGGAGGAAGGGGAAGGGGAGGGTAGGTGGGTCTCTCACTGACCAAACGAAATGCAATAATGCAAGCACTGTTACTTCACGTCGGTTTTCAGTAAGAGGGTGGTGCTTCCCCGGACAAACCGACCTATTCGTGCTGAAAACAATAATAGCTTCAGCTTGGTTCTACCACTACTAAAAACATCACACTATTAGAAAAAAAAACAATTACCATACAATATTTGTCAAAACATACGCTAAGCGACAACGAAGTAATAGTGCGTCCGGGCCGTGTTCTGAGGCGTGAGACATCTTAAACCGAGATCGGGTAAAATTAAACGCCAGTAAAACCGCAGCGCATACTCTTGTATAATGTAAAGTATAACACACAAAAAATGCATTAACATCACGGGACGAGAGATCTTTATCAGTAAATATATTTGCATTTTGAAAAATTTTACTGCATTACAAAATAAATGAGACGATTTAAGTAATTCACGGCTTCTGATTTTTCTTAAAGTAATTTGTATTTATTGCATAATTAAGATAAGGACGGTATACCGTTTATCCTTTTTCGGCATGAATTAATGTTAATTTCTCAAATAACGTGCGGTTCGGTTACCGCATATTTTGTGTGCAGTGGTTTTTACAACTGTACCCGCTTTCCATCAAGTTCAGCCTTTAATGAATCACTGTTCGCAATTCTAATATTCGTTAAATATCTTCTTAATTCCCTAGACCATTGCGAGTACTGTAAACATTTTTGAGTCCCTCGAACCGCTTCAGTTGTGCAGGAACATCAACTCACAAGGCATGATCTACCTATTTATATCATGGCGATTTTCTCTTCGTACTAACTACACACTGTTGTCATGAAAAACTTTTATAGCTTCACTAGGCTTGGGTACCAACACTTAGGATACTTAGGCGAAATGGCAACTGCCTCAAGGGTGCAAAGTAACCTAACTTCGGCTCGGGCTATTGTCTCGCATCTAATCCCTCGCAATCTCGCATCCCAGTTCGAACTAATTATGCGATTGAAGCTAGAGAAAACTTGGTAAGATACATGCGTAACTTCATGTGTACTGCTCGAATGCGTACATACACTATGGGCTTGACTATTGAGGCTACGTTTAAGGAATAACGAAAGGCTCTTTACAGAATCTATAGTATAGTACCATATCGAGTTATCTGAGGAACTCGCTAGTTTTGGGTTCTATAACCGCGCTAGGTTTCGGACCCACGGTTTCACGGTAAATTTTATTAGGATACGAGCTAAGAGTTCACGACGTCTCATCATTAGCGTATCGTACACTAAAGTTGAATCTCTGAAGTCTAGTATTTGTGTGGTTTTGGTAAAATAAAACAATTTTTCATATTACAAAACTATAATTACTGTAACGAAATCTCCAGATATTAAACAATATTCTGCTGACTATTCCTACGTACTAACAAAGGATCTTTCCTGACTCACGTGTATTTATTGAAACAGGGCTATGGAGTATGTGACAAAATATAAAATCAATTTTATTACTTTAAAAAATGTAGTAAAGTAGGCGGTTGAATCATCAAAGGAAAGTTAATATTGCCATATTCAAAACATCGAATAATATAAACAATAAAGTGTGATTTATAGCGTTTTTTAAAACATTTACGTCTGTTATTATGGCTATTCGATTTTCATGACTCAATTATAATGTGAGAGTTAAAAACAATAAAATTTAATATATCATCTCTAAGTACCGCTGTTGAGGTATGGTGTTATTGTAAGCGGAGAATTAAACAAAACGCTCGGTTAATATAATAATTACTTAGGTACGAATTAAATCTTTATCATGTATTTCTATATATATAAAATATAATTATTTTGTCCGTTTGTATGTGACTAAATTCTTTCTAAACGGCTGGACAAATATTGATGAAAAAATTGTGAGCGTTCAGGCGGACTCAAGAGTGGTTAAGAGTCACAACTGGATCCGGTAAATGGTTGAATTTTAGGATTTTTTTTTTTATAATCAAGGCAACACAACGTCCGTTGTACGCGCTAGTATTTTTATAAAACCATTATATAGGGTATCAAATCAGTGGTCTTATCTGTTAGCGATATACAGAAATAGAAAGAAGATAAAGGTTCTATATCATTTCTTAACGATTTGGACCTAATAATTAGTGTTTTCAGACTTCTCGTAGTTTGACGTAGATTCGTATCCCATCGAAAACATATATGTGAAATGAGAACCAACTTCAATGTATACAATATATTTTTCGATTGTTGACTTCAACGACAAAAGAAGTCAGATCTAAATAGGTATCGACTTCAATGACCAATCCTGAAATTTATTTAAATAACAACATAGAATATTTTATAACAACTTAAAATACCATTTCATCTTTTAAATTAGGATAATATATTTAAGCCTAAGATCTTTAAGTCTAGGTCAAATTTCACATAAAATTTAATAAGTTTATGTGAAATAGTTTTTGACGTGATAGCGTTTTATAAATCGATGAACAACGGTTACAAGACTTAGAAGCACGAAAGTATGACTCATTGTCACATTCCACCTGAGCCAAACGTGCAAGCGAGAGCGCGGAACAAGCGATAGAGAGGTGTGATCCGCTTAAGCGATAGACTTACGACGCATCTATCTATATATAGAAACATTTGAGTCAATTCGTAAGAGTAGGCAATTCTTCATCAATGTTTTATTATGTCATTATCACGTAGAATTATCGTTCATGAACCGAATTTATAGACAACCAATTTTTGAGTTATGAGGAGGTCAAGAGTAGATCCAAATGGTTCATGTACACAAACGGTACTTCGCGCTTGCCATTATATTAGCTTGAACTTAGCTTGATGTACTATCGATATTACCGATTAGCCGGATTGTGAATTTAAGCGCCATGTCAAGCGGGTTTTGGTCTCAAAAGGCTATTATGGAGTGGATCAGTATGTGAATGATAGTGATGTCTGAAATTGACTCATGTCTGTGCATCTGTGCATCCATTAAAAACGTTTCTGTAATGTATTTAATATAGTCTGAATATTATATATACTAAAAATATAAACCAGATCGAGTTTCTTGCCGGTTCTTCTCGATGACTGGGTTGTTTCCGAACCGGTGGTAGTTTTTGACGTTCATAAGTGCCTTATTAGGGCCTAAATTGAATAAAGTATTTTTTGATTTTGATTTTTGACTACCGCGTGTCTAAGTCTTTGTAAATGAGCCAGAACTTATTGACTCACACTTACCTCTTATGCTTTTGGTGTACTTTCTCGCTAGCAGTGTGACAACACCTTTTCATTTATATCGTTTTAATACGACCGCATCCCAAGTTTTATTTATGATAGTAATAATGCCTTCGATTTACATAAATTGGCTTTTAATTATACGTTAG
The DNA here is from genome assembly GCA_014332785.1 of Antheraea mylitta. Taxonomy (NCBI): domain Eukaryota; kingdom Metazoa; phylum Arthropoda; class Insecta; order Lepidoptera; family Saturniidae; genus Antheraea; species Antheraea mylitta. The sequence goes on along the minus strand of JACEII010000061.1, from coordinate 459,462 downwards.
AGATATATTTATAATCTGTACCCTTTGTAATGGATTCTTCTAATATTCTATTTTGGTTGAATATTGAATATGTAATTGTGTTATGTTCCAAGATTACAAGTTTTGTGTAGTCCGGTGAAGCTGTGAAGGCCAGTAAGGCCAATAGCGTAGTCATTTCGAAAAAAAAAAAACAAGTTTAGACAAGAATTTATATATATATTTGTCCGACTTCAAAAAGAAAGTGCTATCATTCTTTCGTATGTTTTTGTTGTATGTTCTGCGTTTTTTTTTTCGAACTACGCTATTGGCCTTGCAAGACCTTTACTGCTTCACCGGACTACTTTGTCTGCATAATATTCTCAGACACTAGACATACGATTATTATAAATAGTTTACTGGCTACCTTATAAATTGTTATGAGATAGAGATATTTTAACAATCAAATGATTAATTAAGAAACATAATAAACTGAGCTCTAGTAAAATATGTAGATTTTCTTAATTGTTCTTGGTCATCTCGAATGAGAGTAAGATAAAATTAAGAATCAGATTTATTACCCCTAAAATAAGTGCCTACTGTTCGAAGTAAAAATCTGAAAAATCCAACAAAGATGTGTGTGTCTCAACAAATTATCATCGCAATCAAGCGAGAAATAATAGTTAGATGGACTGTAAAAATGTATTTTTTTTACAGATAAAAATGTGCGAAATTCAGATTAATTTAATGTAAAACATGTTTCTAAACTAAAATATAATATCTGAACAATGCTACTATACATTAAAATCTATCAATAAATGTAAAGTTATTTATTATTGATATACCGTAATGTAATAGCAATTGTAATTAAATGTAATAATAGTAAAAATAATATAGCAAATCTAGTATTTTTGAATGTATCTAACGAAAAAAAAAAAAAAACGAAAAAAAAAATCAGCTTGAGAAAAATCTCACATCTCACCAGAATATTGGGATAGATCAGAAACCCCCAAAAAGGTTTCACATAATTAATGGAGGGCCCTCAAGAAATTATCCACTATTTACCGATTTGAACATAGTTTTAAGAATCACTTTACCCTGTTTTATAAAGGTTTTTAAGTACATTATCTGTATTGATAATACCACACAGGTTAAAGTGTATCTTATCAATTCTCTGTTGAGGCAACGGCGACTTGCTTTTTGTATCTAATGCTGATTGGATTAGGGTTTTAAGGTATGCATTATATTAGACAGGAAAGCGTTTAATTGAATATGACGTTATATTAATGGATATCTGGTGTGGAAAATTAACCAATTGAAGAATCTTTCTCAGCGCATCGAAACTTATTTATCTGTTCATATTTTCTTATGTTTGTATAATTCTAGCTTAGTTAATAGCTTGTTTGGATACGGCGTCCATAAGTGTGGGTTCGAATCCTTGTAGTGAGAAAGAGCTTCCTATGAAGGAAAACCATATTATGAAGGTAAGGTCTTTTCTAAATCCTCCTGGCTAGCTAACACTCTTAAGTTGAAAGTCTGTCACCAAGCACTTGATGATGTGTTCTGCCAGCTGCACTTGAGAACCAGCTCTCTTTAGGTTTGGAGTGTGTACCATTTTAGACTACATGGTTATTTAACATTGAGTCAGATTTTAGCCAAATGCTAAGACTTATAAAGTACTAAATGTGCCCGTGACTCCGTCCGTGTGCAACCTAAAGTAAAAAAAAAAACAGTGACTAATATAGTCATCGGAATATATGGAGTCCATTTATTTATCAACTTTTCTCGCATACTTACACCGCGTCGTCATTAAAATTACAATAAGTTTTGATAGAGTAAACTGATTTTAATGAAGCAAACACTAAGTTACTTCAGAAGATATGCTTTATATTTTATTGTTGAGGTTTTATTGTGAACCCAGTACTTTAGCAGTGATGCGTGATCATACAAACATATAGACAAACAGCATTTCTAAAAATGATTGGAATGTATTCTATTATTTATTCCTATTGTTCTCACGAAAGTACAGACACGTTATATTTACATTCGTATTATATGTATAGATAAAGTAGTCCGGTGAAGCTGTTAAGACTTTGCTAGGCTAATATGTAGTCAGTTCGAAAAAAAAAGTATAAATAAAACATTTTTTCTGAAAACCTTTCAAACAATACCTCGTATCTCTAATTAATAGTTTTTAATACCGTCACTTATCTCCTTGTCAAAGGTTAGCCCTTACATCGCTTATCTTTGTACACACTTGACTTAGGATCGAACATTCTCGAAGCAGTGTCTCTGTAGGTGGTCAAGTATAACACGGGATCGGTCCGTTGATTAATTACGGCAGGTCTGACAGATTGGGGTGTGGTTGAAATGAAGCGAGCAATACAAGATGGAACGATTCATGAAAGGGTTACGATGTGTGATCGTAAACAATGTTAGGGAGGGCTTAATTAGCTACACGGACTTAGCTTGTGTCAGATGAGCTTGTAACATCGTCAATGTAAAGAAATTTAATGCTCAACTTTCTAATTTAATAAATGAAGTCATTGCTACGAATAAAAGTATATAATTTAGTTAAAGTAAATCCTATTACTTGAGTTAATAAGATTAATGACTCTTTGTTCGTAACAAATGGAAAACAAGCATATTTTAATAGACTTGAAAAAAGGAGGAGGTTACTTACTATGTTCGGTAGTATGTATATTTTTTTTATGCATGTTAATCGATATCTCCGTCAATTTCTAACCGATTTTAATGATTGTTTTTCTATTTGAATTGGCTATACTCAAACGTGGTCCTATATAAATTTGAATAAAATATTCAACCCCTAAGGGGGTGAAATATCGTTTATTTGATTTTCACACATTTCGTGTCTACGTATTTTCGTCTACTTGAAATCGATTTCAATTTTTTTTTAATTATTGATACACGAGGATAGTGTCCTTCAAATTAGAAAAATATTTCAAACCAAAGGGTGAAAGATAAAGAGATGAACAGAGCTTAATTTTATGTATGTTAATCGACATCTTTATCAGTTATGAACCGATTTTATAAAGATTCTTTTTATATTTGAAATGGTTATACTCAGAGGTGGTCCCATATAAATTCGAAGAAAATATTTAACCCTTTAGGGGATGATGGAATATCGTTTATACAATTTTCGTGAAACTTCGTGTCCTACGTGGTACCGACTTCCAATCTCTAGGTAGCGCAAATATTCATGTTTTTTATTAAATTTGGTTCATTTAATAATATATCTATTTTTCACTTTTCAGTGCTAAAGTTTTTGATTTGAAGTTGGTGCAATTTTTTTGTAAAAAAAAATTATTTTCCATTTTAGTGTACATAAAGATTAATTATTTATTGGTAACAAATGGAAAACGAGCATATTTTATTATGAGATTTCATGACTGTAATTGGTAGATTCAAATATTGATGACATGACACGGAGAAGCTAAATTTGCATTAGATAAAAGCCGGTTATAAACAAGAAACTGTGTATGATCGATATAAATACCATACTCTAATTTTGAAGATGAAGACCGTTTTGGATCACTAAGCGAATAAAGTAGTAGCAGAAGTTAATTAATAGTGTGAACTAATAGAAAGATTGTAACTTGTTTTTCTAATATTTGAGATATCTACTGCCAAATACATTGTATGTATTTATTTCAAAACTCATTGAAGACTATTAACAACCAGATGTCGGATATATATGTCATAATAAGAATTGTTTTAATGTTCCATAATGAATATCATTTATAGGAAGATAATGTTTCAGATCAGAGTAAAATTATCAGTAACATATTAACGACAATCAGATAAGATACTGCGTGTGGTAACTGTAGGCTTGAGATAAATCGAAGGGTTTGAGGAGAAATAATTGCATCTGGTTTGTATTTTGCTGTCTTTCCCATAATTTTCTTTCGTTATATGACTGGTCAATGTAAGAATATTGCCAAGGAATTGAATTAATTATTATTGGAGCATTCTAAATATGTATGACGTGTCTATGTTAAAAATTATTCTTCTGTGTATACTCTCTATAATAAGATACTGAGGAAGGATATTGATCTGGCTTGTACATATCAGTTGCTCATAAATATTGGAGTCGTTTCTGCGCCATTATATATAATTAATTTATACCCTTAAGTCCGTCTTGTGTAGTACAGTTAAAAAAATTGTTATGTTAATGAATCAGCGTTCAATTAAATTCATAAAAGTCAGCAATAATCTATATATTTCACGAACTATTTGTCCCAGAGCGTGGCCTTAGCCAGCCTTCCTTACTTTTCTCCTTCGCTTCGTTCTGTCCTTAATTTTACATTCAGAAACTTTGCACTCCTTTATATTTTTCAGTACTACATTCTTCCCATTTGTTTTGGGCTTGCTTTTGGGTCATTGACTCAGAAGGAACAATCGTAGAGCCAAATTCCCAACATAGTCTAGTAGCTTTTTTTAACGTGACCATACATACCATTGCAGCTTACTTTAATGATAGAGATTGTAATTCCAAATGTATACAAAAATGCTTATAAATAAAATAATGCAATAAAAGTGGAAAAATAAAAATTGTATGACTCTTTAAATAAAAGTCAATTTATTTTATAGTATGCGTAAAGAAATGAAACTGTTAAAATATTTTAAAAGGCTCTATAAAAACCAATTTACATAGATAATCGTTAAATAATACAGCGCTATGGGAGGTTGGACTTTCTGTTTTGTATTCATTATTTGAAAAGCCCTCATAGTTGACACGAGAAATGTAATGATAAACCGATCACGATCCTCATCCAGGTCCTCATTAAACTCGGTCGGGGACCGTTCTCAAATTAAAATAATCGTTAATGCATTCGCATCATTCCCGCTTCGCCCACTCTTTTGTCCAAGCTATTTATCCGTTTGGTCCAATTTATTATATTTACGAATATTTAAAAGCATGTATTTGAATATTTAATGCATTTCAGTTTTATATCTAATAGTTATGTGCTCAACTGTGCAATAGTCGTAATTTTATGTCATTTAAAAGCTTCTTTCCAAAGTAATAAAATATTTACTTTTTAACTATTTCCTAGACTATATTAGACGTGGAATTATATTCAATTTTAGACTTTTTCATGTACATAATATATTTAGTAACTGATCTACGATTACTTTTGTATTTCTATCTCGATTCGTTTTGATATTTGAAGAATTCTTTTATTATTTCTATACGAATACATATGTAATTAGTATTTTATTCATTAATTTAAGATTCTCACTTTTTTAAGAAATGTATTCAACAATTTGTAATTTTGTAACATTTTTTCTATATTGGAATAAAATGTTAAAATATTCCTATATTACTTAGCATCTTTTTGAGTGTACAAATATGATATTTACAATATATTATAATCCAGAAGTAATTATTTGCAATGTAATAATTCTTTACAATATAGAATATTAGAAATATGACTCGAATCAAAAATGTGCTGCAAAAATATGTAGGAAAGGAAATAAAACTATTCAATAAATCTGGGTTAAATATCGTATAATATCTATTTCATACTCTCGTGGATAAGTGTATTTTCGCGTTAAAGCCTATAACTTGGATCCGTAATCAAGTAAGGCGAGTCACGACTGACCACCGAGCCAAAAGCGAAGTCTGATAGCATCGCTCCGTTTACCCGTCTGACCCCTGTGGACCTCGAAGTAAGCAGTACCATGTTTGTCTTTCAATTTTTGAGTAATAAAGCTTCATATGCTATCTAAATAGTAGGAGGAAGGTGTATCAATTAATTGTTTTTATTCCAAGTAATGATAATAAATATTTACTTTAAGTACCTTTTCGTAGATAAAACCTTTTTTTTTTCGAAATGTCTACGCTATTGACCCAGCAAGGTCTTAACAGCTTCACCGGACTACTAAGGCGAGCGCTTAAGGCACTCAGCCGATTTTATTTTGGCAACCAGCTCAAGGGTGCACGGCACACCTTGGGTTGGCTGTTGCCTGTTGCATGCAAAATCGCGATCTATCTTAGCTAACCTTGCTAACTATTCATATATGTATGAGTTGTTGAAACGTATATGTGTACCAAGCATACACGCCTCAACAACTGCTCCATATATTTATTATCGGAAAATTGAGAGTTTTTCAGTTCGATAAGGGAAAAAAGTAAACCCTTCCACTTTCATGTTTAAGCGTGTAGCGTGCACGTATGTGGGAGTGATCGTGTAGTGTTGTAGCAGTGATATATATTTGTGTGTCACCGTATCGCGCAAGCAACGCACTCAAGGGCTCCCTACCGAGGGATCGAACCTAGGCTTGAGCCGCTGCCGTGGGAGGCCTAATCGCTTAATTGAGCGAGACCTTCATATATAAATTACTGATGTAGAGAGAGCCTTCCTTACAAGTGTAACATAGTTGCTAGGATAGTAAGAAAGGATATTTCAGACTTTATGCCTACGAAATATGCTATGGCTACGGCTAAATAACTATTGAGAGGTCATACGTAAGATGTCTTTTAAAATCAGAAATATATGAAAATCCAATGTCATGATCTTGGCCACGATGTATTCCGAAACTTCTTAACCAATTTTCATGATAGTTGGTACCTGCATATACTTGGTCCAACTTGAGAGATAGGATAGTTTATATTTTTAAAACTACAAATTAAATGATTCCCAATTTGGATTATTGTTATTAATCGTGTCATCAGTTTCGAACAAATGGGGATTTAAATTAGTCTATTAACAGAATAGTGTAGGACTGACTGTTACAGATACCTTATATCGCAGATGGCACCACGTTTTAATTTTTAATTTCTTTTTCAACTCCAGTTTATATTATGGTACATGTATCCTGTATATTAACAGTAAATATAGTACATATTTAGTACGTTTTTTGTGTATCAAATTTTTAGGGAGACTCATTATTCCATAATACCAGATAGCTTATCATAATTTTCATTCAGCGTGTAATAACAGTGCCACAGTAATAGGTGGCGGGTTCAGACCACTAATCTACACCTGTTTTGTAATTGTTACATACCATATAATAGAAATTGATCCAGTATCTATTAACCAGACGTCATTTGCATTAAACCTTAAGAGAACCAGTTTAACAAGGAGTAGGAACTAATAACAAAAAATAATTAGAAAAGGCTGTAGGAATAACAATGGCATAGAAACTCCAATAGTGTCGGAACATTAATTTTCGACCAACATTGAACAAGCGACGTGCGACGATATTAATTTATCACACAAAAAGAACCCTTACTAGTCAAAGGAAATAGTTCGAACCCTTCACTGTGACCTTACAACGGTTGATGAATTGACGCCTTCATGTGTAGAGACACCATAATCATTTTAATTTCTAAACCTCTGGACTCATCACACTTTTCATTTTTAAATCGAGAAGTTCGCTGCATGTTTGATTTTCTTATTAGATTTGGCGTATTTACCATGTTAACTACATTTTGAAAAAAAAAAAAGTATATGCATTGAAGAGTTCTAAAGTTGCAATACATGAACTAAAATAGCTTCCAGTATAGGATGATATAATTATAAGGCATTTTCTAAGGTGAGCTTGATTAGCTTTCAGTTTCAGATTAAAGAAACTCTCATTACGAACCATAGGTATACTGGCAAATGCACTTGAGACTCTTTCTGCCTTTAGGCTAAGTATACTATTGTATGCTTATTGAAGAAGATTATAATTTTCAAATAAACTAGAGCTTGCAGTATAAGATAATATAATTGTAAAGTATTTTCTAAGGTCAGCTTGATTTGCTTTCACTTTCAGATGAAGTGTTACTAATGCTGTGTTTTGTTTCAAACGGTATTGTTGGTAATAGGTAAACACATGGGACATCAAACTCAGCACTAAGTACTGCGGTCATTTTCAGGTATAATATAGGTAGCTAACAATCTGTACTAACTGGTAGAGCCACGTTGAAGCTAACTGGTTTCAGCATGAATGGGTCGGCTCGTCCGGGTAGTACCACCCTCTCACAGAAAACCGACGTAAAGTAACAGTGCTTGCATTATTGCGTTTCGTTCGGTCAGTGAGAGTGCCGCAGATCCACTTCCCCCTTCCCCTCAATTGTCCTCTACCTTCCACTTCCCTCTTCTCTCCCTTCCTCCATTCCCCCAAACATAGGCTGGCAACGCACTTGCAACTCCTCTGGTGTTGTTGGTGTCTATGGACGGCGGTGATCACTTAACATCAGGTGAGCCGCCTGTCCGTTTGCTTCCTACATGATATAAAAAAAAAACTGGACTGCACGCCTGTTTTAAAGTAGCATGATGTAACAAAATACAGAGAATTGTAGTTCTAGATTCATAATCCTATTATTTCGATGTAACGTCTTGTTTCACCGAATTTAGCTTTGAAACAATATCCTTAAAGGCGCTGACGAACGGCGACTTTGACTCATAATTCCTTAGAATTCGAGTAATAGCGTCCAATTTGGCCACTATCTCCACTAACATTCTAAATTCTGTCGTGCATGAAAATAATGATATACCTTTATTTAAAGTAGTTCCGTTTGAAATCAGAGATGGCCACCCTACATCCCTGTGTCGCATAACGGCGCCCTTTACGATTGATAACTCGACATTTCAGCCCTTCAGACTAAGGGCGTCTTCGACAAGCCGCACAAATAGTTGGCGAGTAGTTTCAAATAATAGGGGTTACGGTAGGTTTTTGAATTTCGTATATATGTATTGATTAAATGATATAAATGAACTATAAACAATATGCTCATAAAAATGTTCATATCTTTCGATTCAAGAACGATCTGCTTAAATTATAACTAATTCAAAATAAGTATACATAAAAGAAGTTTCGGTTTTTGTTTGAAACTGATTGAGTAATGCATGTTTTTTATTTACAAAAATAATTTTAGGGTTGAGATTTGAAGTACTATGGGTACACTAAACTAAAATAATTGGAATATTAGAATAGTTCGTTCACTTTAAAGATTTAGTGAAATAGTCATCTTTTTAGGGTACAATGTTATAAAATGATTGATTATATTTAGGTAAGTGTTTAGAACTAGCAAGTCTCGAGTTATGTCTTATCTTTCAAGACGTGACTTTGGTACTATCTAGAGTCCTCGATGGTGTTCTCAGATAATTTTGTTACTTAGTATAGATTATATAGATTCCTAGTAAATAAAAATTAATATAGAACACAACAATAAAACACTTCAGTGTTCATATTCCTTTATTTGTCAACAAACTTCCTTTTTTTTAATACTTAGTAGCTACTGACGAACTTTAGTGTTATTAATAGAATATTGGAAATAGTTTTCATACTATTGATAAGCTGAAGCATTTATTTATAAATCAACTAGCCTCTGCCCGCGACTTCGTTCGCGTAGTAATAGTTACTCTGGGCGTTAGCTAACACTCAGCAGAAAATCTCAAAAGGAAAAAAAAAACATCACGATTTTTAAACATTTTTCATCTGTGCTCCGCTTATATTAGCGTGATGATATATAGCCTCGATGAATGAACTATATAACACTGAAAGAATTATTCAAATTGGACCAGTAGTTCCTGAGATTACCCCCTACAACTTCACAAGGTCACAAACTCACAAACTTTACCTCTTTATAATTATATATCTTTATATAATATTTTTATTTATATAATATAATTAATATATCTTTATTTAGTATAGATATTCATCACACGTTAACAGTCCTTACGTGTAGAATCTACAATATTTGTACAATAATGAATACATATCTTAATAAATACAAATAAAAATGCGTATAGATAATAATATATCAATATTAACAGATTTTTTTTGAATCGATTACGCGATTATCCTAGCAAGGTCCTAACAGCTTCACCGGACAATATATATTAACAGATATATATAAACTTGTATGCCCCTTATTATGGCAGAATGTTCCACCATTGGATAATTACAAATATGTATAAATGAATGTTATATCTGTGTGTTCCAACATTCTTTGTCTGACCAATATAAAACACAACGTTATGCCATACTTAAGTATTTATCAAGATCTTTATGATATCTATTTTGCCATTAATCGTTACTTGAAACGTATCAACTTTTGTACCATTCAAACGATCATTTTAGAAATTGGTATATTTATACATACATAGCTTACGTTTGACCTGTCCAGGTCAAAAGCGTAGCTAGTTCGAAAGAAAAAATACATCACGCTTACTCCGCGAAAGACCGAAACACATGTTATCGATTGCCATGATTACACGTCGATCTGTACCATATTTTAATTAATTTATTGTTAATTATTGTATTTATATTAATTATCTATCGTATAATTAATATATGGATTATATGTGTAGATTAATTGATTCGTTTTTTGTTGCAATGACAGGCGGAAGTGAAAAGTAGCGTCCACTATAATATTGGTAGCGTTTTACGTAATATAGTTCGGTTATTGTGCATAAGTGAAAATGATGGAAAATTCACGGAGCATGAATTCTGCGATGCTACGATAATTCCCACGAAAGTTTTTTTTCGATGTGACTTACTCTATTGACCTAGCAAACTTCACCGGACTACTAAGGCGAGCGCTTAAGGCACTCAGCAGATTTTATTTGACAACTAGCTCAAGGGTGCACGGCACACCTCGTCTTGGGCTGGTCTGATACTTCGCGACCTATCTGAGTTAACCTAAGCTAAACCTAAGCCAAAAATAAAATCAATACATAAACATAACGAGTTATAATGGGCATGTACAAAACCACCAGTACAGCTAGTTATACCATATATAGAAACTATGATTGGTCCCTAGTCAATATTTTCATGTCTCACTTTTATAATACATTAAAAATGTCTTCATTTCTAAAATTATAACTTTCAATATTCCCTTCATTCTAAGAATAATCAACTTTAATGTCATATAAAAATTGGTTTCACTCCTTTAATTCCCATAAAAACGTGGGAGCATTGTCGAAAACTTTACCGAAAGACTGTGTGATAAAAAAAACGTTGGTAGTCATCGACGCGACGGCTGATTTGTGTTTATAGCGAGCCACGCACCTGCCTTCCACCCTTCTACCAAATAGCACTATAATGCATTTAAATGTATGCTTAAAATGTGTCCAATAGGGTATGGTTACACTGTAAGCGAACGATTAATGAATTGTGTAATTTTTAAAGTTTATTTGAATATATTTTGAAATATTTTGGCTGAACTACGTGTTTTTTTCATAATCAATTATAGTTTATCCTTTCCGTTATTACTTACGTTAAAAATATTATAATGTACTAGATGACCCGGTGTACTTCGTATTACCTTTTTTTATGGATACCCACCCTCCCGGGACAGAGGATGGGTTATGTACGACTCGCATGGACTAAAACCCCACGGCGGCAAGGGATCGTTCTCCGCTATTCCCCTTGAATAGCCGGCCCAATGGTCCACCCGGCGGAAGGTTGCCGCAGAGCTCCTACGTATAGAGAGGCAGCTGGGTACACGCCAGCTGGCCACCCACGTCCGCCGGACCTGTGCAATGAGGGGATGAGCCCCCGACTACATCCTCTCAGGTCCGACTACGGTGGCAGGAGGAGTTGGGCAAAGCGCCGCCTCCTCCTGCCGGTCCTCCGTTGGCGAAGACGACCACTGAGGAGTCCGCCGCCTCCTTTTGCGAGATGACTTCCTCGCAAAAGGAGGCCACTGCTCGCCACGCCTGCTCGCTGCCGAGCGTTCAGAGAGCGTGTGCTGTGCGGTATCTTTCTCAGCGCCACACTTATGGCAGGCGGTAGTCGGCTCCCAGCGATCCGGTACAGGTACCACCCGAAACTACCGTGTTCGGTCAGCACCTGCACCAGCCTGAACGACTATTAGCCCCATCTCCACCCAATCCACTCCCGCAGGACCGGGCGGACGGCATTGACGGTGTGCGTACCGAAGCGCGCGTCCGCCAGATCCTGCATCCACCTCCCTATAGCCCCCTTCCGCAATTTCCGCCTTTTAACTTCTATCTCCCTGGGAGCCGGAGGCCCCCACTACGCTTCCTCGCCACTGTGAATTCGTACACGGTGACGAGCACCCCAGTTTCCAGCTCCCAGGGAAGGGAGCCGGCGAGCGTAAAGGCCGCCACTGATGACACCGTCCGGTATGCCCAGATAGCCCTCAGTGCCACCGTATGTTGCACACTGCGCAGCGCGCGTACGTTGGTGGCACCGAGGGCATCAGCCCAGACCGGTGCCCCGTAGGCGGCCATCGCCCACACGACTCCTATGAAGAGTCGATGGCACCCGGCACCCGGCCCCCCAATATTGAGGAGCAACCGGCCGAGTGCCGCTGCTGCCCTTGCAATTCGCGGCCCGAGCCTCGCAAAGTGGGGCTCGAACCGCCAGCGCCCGTCCAGGGTGAGGCCCAAGTACCTCATGTGGGCACCCACCCTGATCCGGGCGCCCTCCACCATAATGTGGGCCCCAGGTGGTGGCCCCCACCGAGGCCCATAAAAGAGTATGGCCTCGGTCTTCTCGAGGGCCACCCTGAGGCCTAACCTTTTTAAGCGTCTGACCACGAGGGTTGTGGCTATCGTGGCCAGGCGCTCTACCTCTCTCCATTTCCCCCCCCAGGGCTACGACTAGGGTGTCATCCATCTTAACGAAATGAAAACATTCTCTTCGCTAAAATGGCTAAAAATTTTGATCGGTAATGTCAGACTTTGCCATTTTTATAGTTGTTATAAAACACAAAATGTTAAAAAAAACTACATCAAATGTCTTTGAAAAGATAACGTGAGTCTAATAGTGTTTCGAAAAAAAAAAATCAAATAGTTTTAATATTATTAAGTAGTAATGTATTGCCCGTTTCGATAAAAGTGGATCGAACGGCAGGACAACCTAAGTACATGTCCCAGTTCTTCCAACTATCTATTACGTTATGCTGAATGTAAAACAATAACCACAGATTGCTTACATTTTTTTTTATGTGGCCAATTCTTGATCCATATAAAGCGCATTTATAGAGCTAAACTACAGAAAAATCAATTTAAGAACAAATTTACATCAAACCAAAATGGGGATGACTAAATGAAGAATTTCAGTTTTTAAATTTATAATCCCTGAAGAGCTAAAAGAAGTAGAAATGGTTGAAGGAACCAGAAGCTAAATATGGCCGGTGTTCTGGTACACCCAGACTTATCGGAGTCACCAGTGTCTACCGCCACATCGCTGTTGCGTTCCGTCGAGCGGAGTCCTACCAGCTCGCCTGGTTTGCCTTCACCGTCAGATTGATCGATATGTTACCTGCCGATCAAAATTTTCACAACTCTCGGAATTTATATATTAAAGTTTATCTATAATAAAATTATTCTATTCAGTAGGAGTTTATTTCTGTCCGATATATTTTATTAAGAACACATGAATATACATGTCACATAAATCAACACACACACTGTCTCAGATTCAATGTACTTATCTTACACCATCTTAATCTCGATGTGTTATTAAAAGAAACTTCCTAACATTTCGTATACAACATTTTTATTTGAATAAAAACAGAGTCATACATTCAATCAATTTAAAGCTTTCTGATAAACTATATTTTTCCTGTTTTTGCGATGTGTAAGCATATAAAGATGATTGTTTTCCAGCGCGCAACACACGACGAATAATTGTCCATGCTCGAAACCGGGACAGTATTTGGATGCTTCTCGTTCCAGGTTCACAGGAGCACTTCTTCTGCGGTAACGCTCGATTTCATTGCATCTTCCACGCTGTTTTGTGTTTGGTGTGCCCGAACTCGTTCCATTCTAAGTTTGTCTACTTAATTATTATTCACTTTAGAACGAAATTCTACCATAACTAGACGAATCATTATCTGTCTCCCGTTAGTCGTCATTACGATTTTTCAGTTTGCTCGTAGCATATTTCATTGACTTTGACGATCTATTTCAGCTCGTCTATTCCTTGGTATTTTCAAACAATAACGGTAAATAAGTTTCTCACGCACTTACAAACTGATAGTAAGAAGATTTTAACAACGGTATAGTAGTGAAAGAATGATATTTCACTTTATAACCTTTCGTCGTTCGAGAGACGACTGAAATATAAACAGTCGATAACCAACTGAAATCTTCAGTATTATTTTAGGCATTCGAACAAACCGGTATTGTGTGTGTGAAATTTCACAACAAAGCCTTTTTTATTTGTCTTCCCAATAATGACAACCATTCACAATATGTCAATGCAATGAGAAACATTTCTAAGCGAACCAACAATGACAACCATCAAAATATTAAAATTTAAATACCCGATAATCCGAGATTCATGTAATTTGGATATGTGTTCTCTATTTAAAACCCTTGATTTTACTATCGTCCTCGCATTTCGTCCATATTTTCTTACCTTTTAAATCTTCCCTAGACTATTACAAGCATTTCAAAACAAAATCAGCTAAATAGGCCCAGCCGATCTTGAGCTTTAGCATGACTAAGGAAAACTTTTATGAGCAATTTATTGCAAACGTGAAGAGTTTCGGTCTTTCTTAGTTCCTTGACATATGTCATATACCAGGTGATTGCTTAGACAGTAGCAATATTAATGGAGGACACTCTGCACTCGATTCTTCTTCTAAATCGATTAGAACATAGGTGCATAATATTTAAACTAATTATCTAGGAACATACAAAATGTATATTTAATCCTCTAAGTGTGTATGTTAAAGCATACTGTCAATGACCGTCGGGTGAAGTGAATGTGAAGCCAACCAACAAAGGTTAATTTTTCGAAATTTGTACAAACAAAGGGGTCTGTTGTCTGTTTTATTATAGAAAGTTATTAATTCTGGGTCGTCGCTTACTGATTTTATCATTGGTCAGTCAACCTTTTTTTTTACATGGGCAAATCCCTTATGGATACGCCACCCTCCCGGGGGAGAGAGTGTGTGATGTCCGACTCGCACGGTCTAAAACCCCATGGGTGCCCACTACCGCCGTAATGGAGGACAAGGGATGACGAAGTATTCCGCATGTCCCCTGGTGGCCGGCCCAGAAAGAAGGATCCTGGGCCTCCCGCTAAAGAGAGACAGCCTGGCACGCGTAGACTGTCTCCCAGACGGCCGAACCAGTGCAATGGAGAGACCAGCCCCCCGACCGATCTCCCCTTGGCCCGGCTTAAGGACGAACGTAGGAGGCAAACCTCCCCACGTCCACCCAGCGTCTACGTTGACCTCTAAGGAGGTCGTGGCCCTGGTGGGAACAGGAGGCCTTTCACGGGAGGCGGCTTACAGCTCGCGCCCCCCATGAAGTGCTCGGCACCCCTTCCACCGGCGGCACACAGTGCACAGTGCAGCTTGGTAGCTGTGCAAGCCACTACCTTGTTGCCAGACTGCCCACACCGGATACAGAGGCTGCTCCAGTCTACCTCCGACGGACAGAGTGTACGGGTATGATCCACGGCGAAGCACTTGAAGCAGCGCAAAGGCTTCTGCTCCAGTAGCCGCAGGCGGGCCACACACCAACCAACTTGGAGGCGATCGTTCTCCACCAGCAGTTTTGCTGAGGTGACAGGGAACGACACGTGCACACTTCCCATGCCAGAGCCGAGGGTGCGTATCTCGCCAGCCTTAATTAAGGCCGGCTCGCACCCCGACTTCTGTCCACCATCGCGACAACCTCCTCGACCGTGGCGGTGTCGTCCAGGCCGACAATGCGGACGTCCGCCCTTTTCACCGGCGTATGCACGTTCACCGTGTCCAGCAACACCTCCCGAAGCCTTTGGGCTAGGAGAACAGTACCCTCCGCACGTTGCGGGCCGGGGACTCAAAGAATCCGAGCCCCAGTCACCGTCCTCCTAACGGAGAGGCCCTCGATGCCCAGGTTTTGCAGGTTAATAGCCTACTTCGCCTTGAGCTTCCGCGGCAGGCTGCAGGGATAGAACCACTGCAGCGGTGCTTGGGACCGAGGGGAACTTGGCCTTCTTCTTCGGTCGGTTCCTGGGAGCAGGAGCCGGCACTGCCGCCTTAGGCGCCGTGGGAGCAGCAGGAGTCGCCACCGCCACCACCTTCTTCTTCCTTTTGCGGCGGGACACTTTTGTCCTAGCCGCATCAGGGACAGTCGGAGCAGGGAGTGGGGCCCAATCCATTCTCAGGACAGACTCCTGGCATGGTGGAGTGGCCTTCTTAACCTGTTCGGCTATAGTACGGCGAGGTTGAGGCGCACGGGGAGCTTTTTTCGGCCCTTGCGCCCTGCCTACAGTAGGCCTTGCTGCCACAGTAATTTTAGGCTGGTCCCCCGCCAGAGGAGGACGCATAGCCTCTACTGGAGCCAGCCGGTCTTCCAATGCAGTCAGGCGGGCACTTAACCCCTCAGCGGTTTGCTGGAAGGAGCGCTCCAGCCCCTGGATCGCACATTGGTCAGTCAACCTACATTTATTTTAGATGTTAAATGTGACCATGAAGTGCCCTTTCCTATAACACTTCGAGTGTTTAACTTTTCATCTGATAGAAATCACTACATCACTAAATATTATAAAACAAAGTCCTCTATCGCGTCTGTCTGTCTGTTGCGATAAACTCAAAAAATACTGAACGGATTTTCATGCGATTTTCACCAGTATATAAAATGACTCAAGAGCTTTAGATATATAATTTGTCAAAGTTTTTTTTTATTATCACGGCTGGAGAACGTCCAGCTGGCACGCTAGTACAATATAGACTTAGCTTATAGGTTTAATATATAACAAACTTATAAATTCTGCGAATTATTTTTATGTACATTCTGTATTCGCAATATAAAAATCAGTAGTCATAGAAATTGATAATGTTATGACCACAAAGCGAATTATCGTATAAGAAAATATTTATCATATTATATTTTTTTCACTACGGAACATGAAATGTCCAGAATTAATTATATTCTACAAATTTTCGCTAATATTGATACCATACGATTAATCAGTTATGTTATGGCGGTATGTCAAGAGCCAAACAAGCATAAAGCTAAGCATGCACCTGCCCACTGATGTGTTATACAATACCGCTTGTCATACCCACATAGTGTTATTGTAACCGCATTACGTTAGCTACACTTACGGTGTTTTCACACTGGCGGGTTAGTCGTCGAGGTATCGCTGAAAGCAACAGTATGTTTTATGTAATATTTTTGTTACGTTAATTAAATAGATTTTTTAGATTAATAGCTAGTACCTGGGTTACCAAGCCTAGCTCGGTTCTTTAAAAACATTTTTAAATTAAAATAAGCTGTTAGGTTTGCCTTATAAAATTAACATTATTCCACAAAAAAAAAAAAAAAAAATTAAAAATATATCCCTTCTGCTGTCACTCGGATTCGAACTGGGGTTACACGGATTTTCGAAACAACCAATTTCTATCTGAGCTATTTTTGTTTTAACAGCGGTGGCGAAATTTAAATTAAAATAAAATCTAGCTAGATCGATTCATCGTCCCTGAAACTACCTTTATACTAATTTACACGGAAATAGATGACGCCGCTTCCGAGATCCTGGATATATACAAGCATATAAATTTGTAATTAGATGGATGTAATTAGATACAACCTTCCTTAACACTATCTTAATATTATATGTCCGTTATTGTAGGAAGGGTAGTTACTGAAGACTTAGTAATGCAATGAGTCAGCGTCACTATGGGGTAAAAGCAGGAAGTTTTGGGAGGGGATCGTACATTCACCTATTTGTATACGGGTTTCCTGTCTACTTACTTTACATATATTCTATTCTATCTATTCTGCTAGCGACCGGAATCCCATTTAGAAATAATATTAAGATTTAATACGAAAATATCTGTAAAAAAGGATTTTTAAGTTGTTGCTGCTTGCGATTTCGTTGAAAATGGCTTTTTTTGTTTTATAAGAATTTCTTATGTCTTTTACTTTTTAAATAGTAAGTTTATCATTTACCCCAACAACTATATTACTGATTTTATGTTATCTAAGTTAAACTTTATCATAATAGCTTAACCTCTATACCTCTATGGAAAGCGTAATTATATATATAAGTTAATACTCCTAAAAAAGATCGGCTTATCAGTGAAAATCTTTTTAAAGTCGATTCAGCTGTTTTAGAGTATTACCTTAAAAAACAACAAATAATTCAACGTTATTTATATCTATATATATATATAAGAAATGTAGCAAAGTTTGTTGATACTTCACACGTAGGTACTATTTGATAGAAACTATCATTTTATTGTTTTTTTTATCACATAAAAAAACGTCAATGTGTCTTGAATCCTTATAAGTGTTTTATATGAATGTCGTTAAAAATGTTTATATGAACGGCCTCTTATTGTGATTTATTCTGAATGTTTTCACACTACTCTTATATAATGTTTAATTTATTTGTACAATGTACACATGAAAATACGTCATATTTATGATTATTTTGATCAACATTATATTTATATATACATAATTGTTATTATTCAGCACACGAGGCATCAGCGCACTCCTTATTCCCTGGATGTCATTTCTATATTAATTATTCTATATCGTCAGCTAGATCTTAGATATTTTTTAGGCCAGATTTTATTGCATTTGCGGTTGATAGGTTGAGTTGTGGAGTGGTAAAAAAAGTAATTTCGTAGTTCTGATATTAATTTGGATTCATACTTAAATATGTTTGGGAAAAAAAACACAAAGTAATACACAGTTAAACATAATTTATTCTCATATTATTTAATTATCACAGATCCATTTATTTTAATAGTCATCGATTTAACAAAAATATAATTATACACTACATTACGTTGTTGTGCGAAGCGCACCGCCTCTTTCAATTTAATGGTTACATTTTCTTGCCCTTCAAATAATTATAAATGCATCACTAACTATATACATTGTGTTACATCGATTATATACATTGATAGATAATGTTGCATAAAGGGTCTTACACACAGTCCGTTTAACGCGCACGACTATCACTGTAAAATTATCACTCCTGTTGTTTCATTAGGCATTACTATTTTTTTTTTATATCATGTAGGAGGCAAATGGACAGGCGGCTCATCTGATGTTAAGTGATCACCGCCGTCCATAGACACCAGCAACACCAATGGAGTTGCAAGTGTGTTGCCAGCCTGTGTTTGGGGGAATGGGGGAAGGGAGAGGAGAGGGAAGTGGAAGGGAGAGGAAAAGTTAAAGGAAGGGGGAAGTGGGTCTCCGGCACTCTCACTGACCGAACGAAACGCAATAATGCAAGCACTGTTACTTTACGTCGGTTTTCTGTGAGAGGGTGGTACTAATTTGAGTAACCAATATATACTAGTTTTTAAAAAGTGCATCCTCTAGGTGTTAAAGGATTTAGTAAAAGCGAGTATGGTTTAAATACTAGAAACTGTAATAAACTAGTCAAATCATATTCCAGATTCTGTAAGACCAGTAACAATCATTTAGGTAATAGTGTTAGGTTTCGCCAAGATATATTATCAATTGCTGGACTGAAAGTGTAAACGCCATGTCAAGCGAGTTTTAGTGTCTAAAGACTATTATTAGGTGGATCAATATATAAACTTATTGTTAATTATTAAGGACAATTCTTACGTTTCAAAAATGTTCAGAAGAGACACATGAAAATGTATGTAACATTGAACATTCTCATTGGGCGTCGTTCGCTGAAAAGCGTGATGAATGGAGGCAACTTGTTCAGGAGAGAACAAATACATTCGAGGATCAAAGAAGGCTTGACTAGACAATAAACACGAACAGCTCAAAAGTAAACCGCCTTCAAAAATAAACTATAACTATGTTAATGGTACCTTAACATGTCATTTTTGTGTTCGTAAATTCATAGCTAAAATTGGGTATTTCAGCCATCTACGAGCTAAACACCCCAGCTCCTGAGCTTAGTCGATGTAGTTGAAATCGGCTAGGAAGTTTTCTAAACTTATTGTACATGTCTGGAATTGACAGGTATGGCTGTGCATCAAATCAAACAATTAAACGTTGATAGATTTTAAATATACAAACAATATACTTTATAGACTTGTTTTCGAACTAATTACGCTATTGGCCTAACGGGCTTTCACCGCTTTACTAGACTACAAAATCGTCACAGAGCCCTAACACCTGAACATTCAAGAAACGCTAGGGAATTAGAATTCTCTTACACAGTAATAATAGCTATATACTGTAATAACCATTTAGTATAAGATAAAGTGTACAATTGTTTTCAAATTCCTGATATAAAAATCCACTTAACAACATACACGAAAAGTCTATTAAAATTTGTTATACTGAATTTAATAAAGCTAAAACATCGTATAAAAATGCACAGTTTCTTAATTTGATTGTATCATCGGTAAAACACATTACTACAGAGATTTCTAGTATTTAAAATCATCGCTACATCGTATATCATTATAATAATGCTTCTAGTAAGTTGTATTCTATTTCAACATCAATTCTTAATATCAATTTTTTAGATTTAAATCGCAGCGTTTGACAGTGTGTGAAGGCCTTTATATTTTTATATTGTACAAATCTACGACAATTGTATATATATGAACGACTCTAGAAGTAATATTTTAAACTCTATTTGAAAATCGATGCCAGCAGTACGTTATGCTATTAGTAATAAGTACACATTTTAAACAATGAGATATCTTGAGCGGTAACGCCATTTTTGATAAAATATAATGAAATGTACGTAAAGTTGGTACGTATTAACGTCACCGCAGTGTGCTCACCGACCGCTCCCGCGACCCGCTCGCGTTGTATTTGTTTCACAAGACTAATCTAACCAAGACAGAAAAACTGAGAAAACTAAATCGGTTACGTTAGGTTACACTTGAGAATTAAAAAAATAGCTAGCCGGCCGCGGTAGCGTTTGGCGAGCGCACTGCAGTGGCTTTAATACGTGAGTACCGTAAAATTTTACTGAAATTATTTTTATTGATATATTTCGTAAATAAGAAATATAAATGATTGAGAGATTCTTATAATAACGCCTTGATACAAATTTTAGATTAACAAAATTTATTTTACGTACATTTCGGTGATATTACAGCTTAATTCTTTAAATCACTGGGATTTAATATTGTCGGTATAATAGTGTTAAATATAAGTTTATAGTATCAACACATAACTATGACATATAAATACATTTTGTCTTTTAAATTTGACAAGGTTTTTTTTTTATTTCAAACCGTGGTTTGGTTTAAATTCAGGTGCCTTAAATTGTGATACATAACTATTCCTTTCATGTTTAAGTAATTACTTACCTCTAACTATTATAACAGTAAGCTCAGAAATTTTCAAACACAACATTTTTTAAATCAATTATTGCCAGAACATTTCGATGCATTTTCAAAAATTTGGCACAAACATTTTAAAAAGAAATAAAATCAAATGATGTTGATCTGGTATTATCCATTTTTCATATACACAATATAAAACACTCGAAAACGCTAAAAATAACAAAAAAAAAGTAACAAACCGTGTCAAGAACTACAATCAGTGTTTCTTTAAAAGACATTTAGGCACTATTATTGCTACCATAATAATAATTATAATTTATACATTCAACGCTTATCTACAGCCTAGAATGTTTCTATACAAAATATACTACCGAGATTTTACAAATTTAGGCCATCAGCCTACGAATCTATTCTCTATCTAACATAACATTTATTATTATATTCACCAACAAATAAATCATCCACACAATAATATACTTTCACATACATCGCAACCGTAAATAGTTTCATTAGAACGCGTGAGAAACATCCACGACGTAATTAAAATTTATTTGCGAGATTACATATCGGGCGCGTGAATTCATAACCAAGACGGTCGCCCTTGGAGTAGATCCGCCGCATCGTGCCGATCCATCTGGCGTAATGCGGTCGCCAGCGCGGCGGTCGCTCCGGGCCCTCGCTCCCTGCACTCCCATAGTTCTAATATAGCCTCTGTGGGCGAGCTCTTTGTGGCGAACCAAGTCGTATACCGGTCCACGCCCAGCCTCGACGCGAGCGCTCGCCAATCGTTGCCGCGAGCGTTCGGAGGATCCAATATAGAACATAACTGCCGTTTTATTCGACCGCTTAATTTAAATGGGCTATCGCCGGCGCATTCGTTTACTCCCGCGTCGGAGACAGTGACATTTCTCTTTGCGCCATCGCTTTCCTCGCTTCGGCATATACGAGCCTCCAGTAGATTCTCCGTGATGTTGAAGCCACGTTGGGACTCGGCGCGTGGGGATCTCCCTCGTGGTGACCGGCTCCTCACGTCTTCGAGAGATATCCGGAATATCTGCTTATAAGAGGGGTTGCTACGTTGACACGCAGAGACAGTGAAATCAATGTTATCGCAATCGTGGCTTCTATCCAGCGCAAAGCTACAGTGCAAAGCGTTGTAGTTTGAGCTCCAAACGTGGTTAAATGGAATTTCTTGGTAACCTATACCAGGTTTCGCTTTCCATCCGGGACTGACGTGCTCTAAGCTTAAACACAAATTAGAGCCTCCGTCTTGAAATAGTAAAGTTTTAGGGCGATCTAACAGTACACCTCCGAGTTTCTTCTCTTGTTCCTGACAATAGTAAGCAGCGCAAGGTGTATCTTCGAAAACGTACAACCTTATGTTGTACTCAGTACTGGTTTCGTTCAACGTTGCAGGTGCATATATCGCCAATTGGAGTGCTTTTACAGCTTTTCCATTAAAACTTTCACCGACTAACACGAAAGTCGATAGCATGTCAGTTACTAGAAATATTTTATCATTATCGAGCTGTGTGAATACAGGTGTATTAATAGTCTCCTGTCCGAGACCAACTACTTTTTTCCATTGTGGTTGTGTGTTGTCTTTCGAATTATTATGATCGATTGCGTACAAAGAGAGATTCCAGAAGCCGTGCTTGAGGCTGGCGCAGTGTGGTATTTGTAGGATGAGCGACTTGTTTAATTGAAGACGCGGTGGACCGCATTTAACAACTGGGCTCAGTTGCGTGATACCTGCAGGGGGAAATTTATGCTTGAATATACTATAAGCTACGTCTTAACGGCTCCGTGTGCCTCGGGCTTACAATATTTTTTCCATGGCAGAAATTATATCAAGATTTCATAGCGTAATTACATACCATGTAAAATTAACTTTTAAAATTACTCCATATCGTATCGCAAAATCAATTATAAACTGGTATTAAAATTATTCATGTTATTTTTTGTGATAGTTTGGGATTAAATAAATACTTGATTGTTAACGATTGAATTTACTAACATCGATCATTTATGGGTCGATTAATTTTTGGAGGCTATAAATCATTGCAAATATTAAATTTGATGATAAAATAACAATATTCTTTTATCTGTAATGGAGGGGTAATATATTATCTAAAAATAATCAAAATCGCTTTAATGTAACTGTATAAAAGGAAAACGATTATCAGTGTTAATAAGTTTTTAACATATGTGTATATTATGGCTTCGAAGATGAATATCTGAACATGATCTGAAACAGCACAAAATGCGCCTTGGAAATTTAATATTAGAGTAGTTTGCAAATATCAAATAAACATTATTGTAAGTGGATAATTATAATACCTTTTCCAAGCCTCGGTCGATATCTGTCGTCTTTGACTACTGCGACGTATATTTGTTCCCTCCGCCCTCTACTAAGGGCTCCTTCGGGAACGGATAATGCGACACCGGCAGCCGGTAATGTCAACCTCGTACCAGCACCGGAGACCGACATCGATTGTGAAGTGGGCGAGTTTGAAACGAGTTCAGCTAGTTGGAGTGTCACAGATTCGTTAGCTGCGTCATACATTGAACCGGCTAAAAGAGAGGAATGTTTATTTTGAAAAGCAAATGAAAGTCGCAGACTTTAGCAAAATACTTTTGATTTCAAATTTAAATGAATTTTGGATGATTAAACCAAAGGAGTGGGAATATATACATTCAGTTCCGAAATTTTAAGATTTGTCTAAAAGTCTATCTTCAATCGAAGACTAAATTGTGAAATAATATTTAATTTGAAGAACATTCCGCTAACATTTCCAAGTAAATTATAAATGGCAAGCTTAGACTTGAAACAAATTATTTTAATCAAACACTTACAACTTGTAAAACAGCTGGAAGCTGAATGTTCAGATTCACTATAGGGCTTGCTATCATAGTCGTCACTATGGCCTTTGCTCGAGGCGCAGGGCGTAACCTGATGGTCTACCGGTGACGCATAACTGTAAGGAAGGTAGCAATTTAGTTTCCATCGAGTTTTAAAAGCGTTTTGAACAAAATAACATGTTATTAGATTTACGCTATACAATTTTATGTTTAGTATTATTTTACTTCTAGTTTGTGCAAACTACCGAAGAGCGATTTAGAGAAAACTATCTATATAAATATATGAAGAGTTTTTATTGCATTTATTGATAAACTACTGTTACTTCTTAACTACATTATCCAAATTACAGTGAATGCAAAAATCTTTAAAAATCAATCGCCAGGAGTATTATTAGTATTCTTGGAAAATGTATTCTGTTTTTGTTTTGATAACATTATAAGGCTTTATGCTGTAGAATAAATAAAGATATCTACTGTTTTTCAGTTTATCTGCTTAAAATATTTGTACTGTAAACGTGCAGAATCAAGAGTTTTCCAGATTTGTTTGCCAACTACTGTTGCAACTAGTGCACGCTTATCTTTATTACAAGTTAAACCTAACCAACCCAGTATTGGATTACTAGATAGATCATGATATGATATAATACTTATAATGAGAAACTACACAATTTTTGGCTTTTGAAAGCCACTCTAATTATCTAAAAAGGTTGTAGTTATCTTAACTGATTACTGCATTTCAGAGGAAAGTAGCATATTATTTGAACAGTAAAAATATTTTCGCTAAGAAACAGTCCGCGAAATGATGTTTCTAGTGACGACTGAATGACATTGAACATTGTCGAAGTCTTTATTGCATTGAGACAGTGTTTACGAGCATTACTCCTACAGAGTCATTAAAATTTAACTTTCATAACCATAATAGCTGGAGGATATAAACTAATCTTAACCTTTTTGAAACGATTTGAAACGATGACGAACGACGAATTAGTAAGGACTAATTTTGAACATTGTATCAATTTGTCGTAAATCTATTCGTACCTGTTGGTAAGATGTGGCACGTCGTAATGATGCTCCGCCCTAGTGTCAGGTTGTGGATGCTCGTATCTCGGTGGTCTGTGCTGCATTAGATCAGGCGCTAGCGAGAGCGATTGCTTCTCTACGGTCGGATACATCTCCGGTTGAAAATCTATTTGGGAAACATGTAAATTACTTCTATTTATCGAGGAATACTTTAATGGCCTTTGTTTTGAAATTCGACATTTAACCTTCTTTAGTTTTCATAGATCGGATTAAAAATGTTTGATAATGTTAAATTATGGAATTCTATTTTAGAGTATCGCATGTTCAAATTATCTAAGAAAAATTCCATTGGAGAGTATAATATTATAATAGTTTGATTTGGAAATTATAGGAGAAAATCGTTTATTTAAAATAACTAAACATTTCCCATGAAAGCAATTTAGGATACTTCCTAAGCAAATGGATTTTTGTATTTCATTGTATTCTTAAAAAATTATGAATCCATTCATCGTATTGAAACTAAATAAATAAAATTGTCGCTTACATTTTTTTTACAACATGCGAAGTATTATTACCTGTTCTCGTCATAGTGTAAAGGGAGTGATCTCTGGTTTTCCTCTGTAATAACTTGTAGACAACTGCTGCACCAGCTAGGAATACGACAACTGCCACAGCTATCCCGATGTACAGCGGTACGTCGCTATGACCTCCTACTGTTTGAAAAAAAGAAATGTTTTCCTTATAACAGGATTTTTTTCCTCGAACTGACTATGCTATTGACCTAGCAAGGTCTTGACAGCTTCGCCGGACTACATATAACTGTGTCGTATCCGAATTGTGAATGAAAGTACACGGGTCGGTGAGGCTAAATTGGCTCGATATAAAGTTGCTCGAGAAATACGTTTTGGGCATTTAAATTTAGAACCCTGGCTAAACATGTATGTGATATATAAAATTTATATGCTACAGACTTGTAAATTTCAAAAATGCCCATAAAATCTCCCAAATGGTATTTATCTTATAATGAAACCCAAAGTAATATTTGTTTACCAGGTTATAAAAAATAACTGATTAGTTCCGATGCTATTTTGAAAAGTATAGTTCTGAGGGTAAATTTCGTTCCCGCACACCAGATTAGGCCCCCCTCGGCAGCGGCTTAAGCCTAAGTCCGTTCCCACGGCGCGGAGCTTGAGTACGCTGCTCACGCGATACAGTGACATGAACCTTACATCACTGCTACAACATCACACACATCACCTTTACACACGTGCACACCAACAAGACTACACGCTGTTTTTCTTTTTCAGAGAAATAAACCACAAAGAGTTCTACCCTTATTTTTCCTTATCCTATCCTATCCCATATCTTTTTGAGGATTTTTTTCCGACACAAAATACATATAGGAGTTGTTGACGCACGCATGCTTGGTACACATGCATGTTTCAATAACTCGTATATGTATATCTAGATAGCTTAGCTTAGGTTATCTCAGCTGAGTGCCTTCAGCGCTCGCCTCAATAGTGAAGCTGTAAAGACCTTTCCAGGTCAACAGCGTATTCATTTCGAAAAAAAAAAAATACGTGTAGCACTCGGGGACTGCCGCGGTAAAGCTATTTGCATATCATTTTTTATTAACTTATGCAATTATATCTATTTATTTATTTTATTTATGCAGTTTTTACTCCTTTGTTTTTTTTTCTTTGATATTAATTCAAGTTACACTTTTTGAGGGTGGTGACCGATAAGAAAACAATTTTTTTTCTTTTTTGATCAAAATATTTTTATTATCTTACAATACATGTAGGTTATTCAGGAATATTAATCATTGAAACTATAGGTATATGGTAACTGAAATAAGAAACAAAAGTTTGAGACTTGATTGGTGTTAGGTTTTTTCGTTACGGAATTTTTGGATTCGGTCTCCACGCTCAAGACCCTCGATAGAAGCTATGCAATAGAGTAGTCCGGTGAAGCTGTTAAGACCATGCTGGGTCAATAGCGTAGTCATTTCGAAAAAAAAAGCTATGCAATAGCTTAAAAAAGAAAAAATATAGTGTTAATCCTTATCCATTTCAATGATTTAGCTGAATACATATAAAATAAATATAACAGCACTTTAAAACATGCCAGTTCGATTTCAGCTCGTTCGTTCGATTCCGATTTAAAAGTACCTCAAAATAACCAATGCTATGTTTTTAATATTTTACACCATCGGCTATAGCAGCGAGTCACAGTACGCGTAACAACAAAAATAGTTGTTGATTGTAGCTTTGATTAGCTGTCAATATTGAAATAGTAAAAAATATCTCAAAACCGTTTAGACTCTTATAATGTAACTTGTACATTGCACCCAAGTGGGGCCGGGACAGGTCACTAGTATAATAAATACTAAACGTGGTTTACTTATGAGTATCGTCGGAAGAATGTACATTATATAAATTATACCAAAGTTGAAAGGGTAATAAAAGATCCACTTCAACACTGGTCTCAACAGGAGGTTATATAAATGAAAAAAAAAAACCTAGCGGCACTCTGACAAAGCGCCATAAATTACAAATTACCCAAAAACATCAATTCCTTCAAAACTTTTATTACGTGGGAACACCGTACGTCCATTAAAAAAAAAGTTCTTTATACTCAGCGGAAGTATCGTTGGAAGAAATAATAAAAAATACACACCTGCAAAGATAACGTTTTCAATACTAAAAACGAATTTCAACTACAGAAATAACGAAAATTGTTATAAAAAAACTCATTGCTATACATACAAGAATGTTTGTGGTTTCGATTTTGTTATCTTTGAATTTTAATATTTGTTTTGTAAGGTTTGTGATACACATATGCGATAATAAATTATAAACATGTGTGTTAAATTGTACTAGTAAATTATAAACATTGATCAAACTACTAATATTACACGTAACTAATTTAAAATCATAAGAATATAATAAGAAAAGCAATATTCAAGCTCTATGAAGTTATTTGGTAGTAGTAGTTGGAAGATGGACTTTGATAAAGCATTACCACCATGCTGTGGTTTCATAATCATGTTTTCCTTCATCAAGAAGTTGCTAGGATTTGAACCCATGCCCATCGGCGCTACGTCCGAACATGATATATCAACTAAACCATCGTTGCTTCCAATTGACATCGTTACAATTAATCAATTAAAAAACGAGTGCGTTTAGACCACACGTCTGAAGTAAAACTTTTTAGCTACATTTATATGCATGTTTATATATGTATGTGTAATATATACATGTATATACGTATACATATATTAAGTTTCTACAAATATTTAAATTTATCATGGGTTTTCATTGATAATACGAAACGTAACTCTCTATCTTCTACTAACTTCCGTATGCCTCGCCCGACACTTTTCATAACGCTTTTATCACGCGTTCACCAGCTTACTCTCCAAGTCAAGCGTAAGTAAAGAAGTTTTACTTTAACAATAACCTAAATTTAAATATTTCATGAATCGCACTCACTGTAACACGGACCTTACTTAAATGAAAGTCGTTACAAGTTTCTGAGATCGCGCCTTCATATTATTTATGTCATCGCATCACAAACTTTACGATACCCTCGGCGCTTTTTAACGATTATTTTTTTGTGTGTAATGTTGCGTTGTGAATGAGACGCTTTATACAACGCTACTCCTATCAGGGATACCGGTTTATGGACAATTCCTTGAAAATTTAAATATAGTATGCATCGAGTTATGATACATATACACATACACAAATGATATTTGTAACGGTCGAGATTTCAGTGAGTATTTCGGTGAAATTAGCAACTGATTTGTTACATCTAAAGATTGAGTTAGAACGCCATTTGGGGAAGTCGTTGTCAATCGTTCGTTTTAGAGAGAAAGACAGAAGTTGCATTACTATTGCTTTGTAGCAGAAATGAAATACTATGATCCCTCACTGAAACTTCGCACAGGCTCTATCAAAAATTAAATATGTCTACTACTTATATATTGTTTTCTAAAATAACGTTTGGTTAACTTAGATCTACACGCTTCCCAAAAAGAGTAGAAATATCTTCAGTGTTATTACAAAAAAGTTAAATACGTATTAAGCACTTGGTTTAAAAAGGTTTCATACTAAATGCACTGCGCTTGCCCGAGGCAAGTTCGTGTTATCCTTTTTTCGCAAATCTAACCTAACCTAACTAAAGCGAGACAAAAGAGCATTTAAAACATAACCTTTTTAAAGCAAGTATTCAATGACTATTTAATTTTTTTGTAATAATAACGCTTATGTCCTAATGTGAGAATTATGTGTGTAATGTGACTTAATTTTTTGTCTTTATTTTGATAACTGAAATATATTGGACGAAAAATTTAAAATACTTTGGAATGTTAAGATAATAAACCATTGGACGGATTCTTTACAATACCGCTAATAAAAGAGGAGGCAATCTTTTACGACAAATTTAGTATTATACTAAAAAATAGGATGTTTATTTTTTTCATCTGATAACCCATAGCTTTACCATTAAGTTTTCGTTATGAATTGCCAGTAGAAAAAAAGAGAACACGTGTATTTTATTATAGAACCCTTGAAGTGGATAGAAATGCGTTTCACGCGTTTTGTTCTGCATTTAAAATCTCTTATTCTTTACGAGATGCAATCAAAAACGGGTATTTTTATTACGACCTTTTTTCTTGTTTATGGTTGCCTTCAAATTTCGATTCGTGTCTAATTTCAGGTTTGTATTAAAGAAGTATGTACTCTAATTATACTTGAAAGTATACTTGAAAGGGTCGGTAGTGGATATTTCGGACATTACGTTGATGTATGTAGGTAGGTTCGTACGAGACAGCCTTTGCATTAAGGAAAATACTTTACTAATGCGAAAGTAGAATAGAAGACCATTTTCTAGTGCTTGTCGGTCTACTTTATACGTTGCAAATATATCATCGAGCTCATTTAAAAAGCAGTTGCATTTGACAGCAATTCCTTGTAGTTTTATTGTGTTATTATTAAAAAAGGGTATAATAATTGTTTTTATAGGTTTTGGAGTTAGAGCACAATATCATCTAATGTTAAATGGCGATTTATCTAAGATATTGAACACGCTAAACCTAGAAGGGAGCTGGTTCTTAAATGCAGCTGTCGGAACACACCAATAGATGCTTGATTGATTTTCAATTCGAGTGTGGTAGCTAGTGAGACGGACTTGGAAAAAGCCCTATCGCCATGTTACGGTTTCATCACGATCTTTTCGTTGTTCGAATTGTTAGGATTCGACTCTACGTCCATCGTCGACACTGTGTCCGAACACGCTATCAACTAAGCCATCGTTGCTTAATCACTACATATTATAAAATAAAATCATCTGCCACGTCTGTTTGTCTGTTCGCGACAACTCAAAAGGTACTGAACGTATTTTCATGCAATTTTCACCAGTATATAAAGTTTTTTTTTTCGAAATGACTACGCTATTGACCCAGCAAGGTCTTAACA
Organism: Antheraea mylitta; assembly: GCA_014332785.1. Classification (NCBI taxonomy): domain Eukaryota; kingdom Metazoa; phylum Arthropoda; class Insecta; order Lepidoptera; family Saturniidae; genus Antheraea; species Antheraea mylitta. The sequence goes on along the minus strand of JACEII010000061.1, from coordinate 428,967 downwards.
GCTTCACCGGACTACTAAGGCCACCGCTTAAGGCACTCAGCCGATTTTATTTTGGCAACCAGCTCAAGGGTGTACGGCACACCTCGGCTTGGCTGTTGCCTGTTGCATGCAAAATCGCGACCTATCTTAGCTAACCTAGCTAACTATTCATATATGTATGAGTTGTTGAAACGTATATGTGTACCAAGCATACACGCCTCAACAACTCCTCCATATATTTACTATCGGAAAATTGAGAGTTTTTCAGTTCAGTAAGGGAAAAAAGTAATCCCTTCCACTTTCATGTGTAATTGTGTAGGCGTGCACGGGTGTGGGGTGATCGTGTGGTGTTGTAGCGGTGATGTATATTTGTGTGTCACTGTATCGCGCAAGCAACGCACTCAAGGGCACCCTACCGAGGGATCGAACCTAGGCTTGAGCCGCTGCCGTGGGAGGCCTAATCGGGTAAACAAAGTTGTTCATGAGGAAAGTTTAGGTATGATTTGTGATAGACATTTTTACTACCAGGACGGGACAACGCCGACTAGCATATTTTAAATTATATAGGAATACACGAGTCGAATCGTACTTGAAGCTGTAAATTATAGTTTCGAAAATAAACATACGAATTCTTTCTAATATTACCATAATTGTGCTCGGCATACGAATGAGTTACCAACGCATTCTAATCGACACCGGAAACGTTAAACGAATGCATTCGTAACATTGTATCGATAATTCGATAACAATCTCTCGACGCGGGGAACATAATTAAAAACATGCGAGAGTCGCGGTGTTGTATTACTATCGACGCTTACGCATAACATCCTGCTTTACATTCGTCCGTTCTCTATTTCATTCGTTCGTTAGTCAAATTTAGAATATGAAAATGAAAATATTATGCTATATTGAGCATGGAGTCGTTAGTTTTATTAGTTTGTTACCAACTCTATTCCATAACATTATTATTAGACTTTACTGCTATAAAAGTTTACCTTCTAAAATGTTTTATGAAAGTGTACTCAAGGAATGATATTATAACTAAAAAGCTGTAGATATGTCATAAGCGCTTCTACAGATTATTTTTGACGGTTGTTCCGTCAATCCGCCCGTATCTAAGCAACATATAACTATTTCTTTTCCACAACCGATATTGATATTATGTCATCTTGCTTCGACATCTTATCTAAGACAGTGTGGAGTTACAATATTACTTTACGTATGTGTGCGTTCTCGTATCAATTGTTTTGTCGAAATATTATATAGGTACCGTATTTAAAGCTTGTTAGTAATAATATCATTGCTTACAACCATTGGTTAAGTAGTAAAATTCAAATACTCGAGAGAGATTCTTTACTAATTTTTCGTACTTGTTGTATTCGAAGTAAACCTATTTTAAATGCGAATGTGAGTTTGTTTGTCACATTTTCACACTTTAACCATATCGTCATACGGGTTATCAGAGGTATAAAAAAGGGCAAAACCTTTAATCCAGAAGTTTTTTTCGTTTTTTGTTTTTTCCGAGGTATAGGTTAAATCTACATTAATCTGAGCGAAGACGCGGTATAAAACCAGTTTTAAATAATTGAGTAAGCATTTATTTGTAAGTAATTGGATGAGATACTTATGTATGATTAGACGTGTAACATCCCGGTCTTAATCGGTGTGTTCAAGGTAGGTTATTTGTACACATCTGGATGTGTCTCATAATATACGTGGTATTAAACTCGTTTAGTGACTCTCTCTAGTTTTGTTACGTTTCGAGGTTAGCCGGTGTACATATTCTGTAACTGAGCTGGCAAAACTGTGTCGATTGGCATTGAAATTTACAAATGTCGCTGTTGTTTTCAGAGTACATTGTGCTTACCATCAGATAGTTTTAGGAGGCAAAGCAGACTACTATAGAAGGTGAAACTTATTCTTCAAAATGAGAATTAATAACACAAGAATAAATACTATCTGCAACATAATTTAAGACAGATTGACATACTTAACTACACGCTTAAACGATGTTTTTTTTTCAGAGTTTAAAGGAATTAGTTTAGTTTAGAGGAAACATAAAATACATATAGGAGTTGTCGAGGCACACATGCTTGGTACACATGCATGTTTCAATAACTCATATACGTATATCTAGATGACTTAGTTTAGGTTAGCTTAGATAGGTCGCGTTTTTTTCACAAATCAGGCGACAGCCCAAGCCGAAGTGTGTCGTGCACCCTTGAGTTAGTCGCCCAAACATCCCAAATCGGCTGAGTGCCTTCAGCGCTAGCCTTAGTAGTTCGGTGAAACTGTGAAGACCATTCCAGGTAAACAGCGTTTTCATTCGAAAAAAAAAACTGTTATGTAACAGTGCTTAGTAGTTTATGACAACCTTATGACCTACATTGCAGTAACTGTTGTTATTACTGAAATATTCCTAAATTGTAAACTTGACTACTTTTTTTTTTTATTGTAGCACGGCAAAGTGACTGCACTATGCCTGATGGTAAGCACAGTAAAATCCAAAAATAATAGCGACCAGCAATTGACACACTGTCCACCGTCGGTCGCCACTATCATGCCGGCCTGTAATAAGCTGGATATGCACAGGCTGATCCCGAAACGCGACCCGTAGAAGCGAATCACTATTACGGGCTTTTTCGCCATAAACATGGTGATTGCGACCCAGTCGGGCTGTAAAACCCTACCACCCCGCTTGCGCCATTGCCTCGTTCGTTATTCAGCAGGGTGCACCACGTGAAGGTGAGGTTGGCTTGGGTGTCTCAAGTCTTATGATGTTATTCGGCACCCCTTACACCCCAAACTTAACACATGTCATGCTATAGCTCAAATATATCTATGTATTGACAAACAAATATTTAGTTATGCGTATACACACACACAACGAAAACGTGTTAAACAATTCTTACGCTACCCGTCACCCAAACACGGATATCCGATATAAAAACCGTAAATTATACTATCAAAGAATAGTGAACGTATTATAAAAATGTTAATTCATATTGGAAGTGACATTTCTGATACATTGTTAAACGAGGCACGCAGAGATAGGTCTCTGAGTTAGTTGTAAGTTTGTATAGAATGTCTAGTGCTCAAGTGATTAATTTTTTTTTGTATTCTATCAATATTGGTAATGATAACGCTCGTGAAAATGGATGTATGTTATTCTTCCATGCAAAACCTACTTAAAGAATTTCGATGTAATGTTAATTATCTATACATATAATATCAATGTGAATCTAATGAATTTGCACTTATTACATTTTTGTGTAAAAAAATGTTGCAGAATCAATTTTTGAAATGTTTGTCTTTTGTCTTTTTGTTTGAACACGCATCGTTGCTAAAATACGGTAGTTCATGATAAAACTTTTTGAGAAAATCATAAAGCATATCTTCGAGTAAAATTTAGTAAACGGTTTGGTTTATCAAAAGTTATAATAGTTTTAATAATGACAAGCCTTAAGTACGAGAGAAAAGTAGATATGAGGGTTTATTATATATATATATTAGACGAAGCCCTACCACCATCTCATGGTTTTTTAGTGATGTTTTCTTTCAGCAATAGCTCAGATTAATTGCAAAACACACCTACAGTGCGAATATCGTCAAAAGTTCTATACTTCCATACTAAAACTTGGAGCATGTCGTAGTTGTCTTTAAATATTTATAACACAATCACAATAGTCCTACTTTTTTTTTTTTTCTAAATGTCTACGTTATTGACCCAGCAAGGTCTTAACAGCTTCACCGGACTACTAAGGCGAGCGCTTAAGGCACTCAGCCGATTTTATTTTGGCAACCAGCTCAAGGGTGCACGGCACACCTCGGCTTGGCTGTTGCCTGTTGCATGCAAAATCGCGACCTATCTTAGCTAACCTAGCTAACTATTCATATGTGTATGAGTTGTTGAAACGTATATGTGTACCAAGCATACACGCCTCAACAACTCCTCCATATATTTATTATCGGAAAATTAAGAGTTTTTCAGTTCGATGAGGGAAAAAAGTAAACCCTTCCACTTTCATATGTAAGCGTGTAGCGTGCACGTATGTGGGGGTGATCGTGTGGTGTTGTAGCAGTGATGTTTATTTGTGTGTCACCGTATCGCGCAAGCAACGCACTCAAGGGCTCCCTACCCAGGGATCGAACCTAGGCTTGAGCCACTGCCGTGGGAGGCCTAATCAGAACAATAGTCCTACCTTTTATATATTTACTAAAGCATTGTCATGTCGACAACCTTAAAATAATAAATTAAATAATAGTTAAAATATTAATATAGGAATATAAAATTAGCACTTATTTATGCTTAAGTTGTCTCGATTTTATGCATATAATATAATACATATTTATAATCAGGCCTTTTTGGGGACGCGCTAATTTTCGAAAAGTATAATTCATTATTTTTTGCGACCTCTAACTACAGAAACGCACCACTGCGACCCGTAACTGTTCAAGAAATATTAGATTTTGTATTTGGATTATTTTGACCTATTAAAACAATCCAAAAATTGTTGCATAGGTTGAATTTTTTCAAACTTTTTCATTTCTTTCAGTTTTTATGGCAATTAATGATACTGCGTGTCCCACAAAAAAAGTCCGTTGATTACTAAATTTATGGTGTTTTTTTTCGAACTGATTACGCTATTGACCTAGCAAGGTCTTAACAGCTTCACCGGCTACTAAGGCGAGCGCTTGCGGGCACTCAACCGATTTTATTTGGGCAACTAGCTCAAGGGTGCACGGCACACCTCGGCTTGAGCTGTTGCCTGATACATGTAATTCGCGACCTATCTGAGCTAACCTAAGCTAGGCTACATATTCATACTTATATGGGTTATTGAAACATATATGTGTACCAAGCATACATATCTCGACATCTGTTATATGTATTTTGTGTTGGATAATTTTCTAAATTATTACAGTTCAATAAGGGAAAAATAAAACCCTTCCACTTTCATGTATAAGCATGTGTGAGTAATGTTGTCGCAGTGATGTAAGATTTAGTGTCACTGTATCGCGCGAGCAGCGTATTCAAGGTCTCCACGCCGAGGGAACGGACCGAGGCTTGAGTCGTTGCCGAGGCGGGCCTAGTCTGGTTCAAATTAATATTGTGCACACTTATATTCAGCATAGGAAAGAGTCTGGAGAAGACTGTACATTCGTTGATATAATGTCACAGCTTTAAAATATGTATATTCAAAAAAACATTAGATGTAAGGTTGAAACTCAAGTATCCTTTAAAGAAACTATATAACGTTAATTTTCTGGTATCTTGTCACAAATAAAACATTTCAGACTCCATTTCTAACGGTGTCGATTATAAAGTGAAATTATTCTGGTCCCACGAAAATGACATGACATTATCTATTCAAAACGAGAACTTAAAAATTTATAGCACGTATTAAATCAAGACAGACATTAATGGCACATTATGGACATAAATAAAAATATTAGTAACGTCCAAAACATTATTCTCACGCATTCAAATATAATTTTATAAGCAATTTGTCAAACTTACAAAGCTGAAGCTTTTTATACAAATGAACGTGCCTCAAAAACATGTTATGTTTTTGAATTTCCATAATGCGTTTCGTAGAGAAATATTATGACTATATGTATACAAGAATATTAACTTCTGAACTACACATAAACATGCAGATGTAAATCTATACGAATATTATAAAGAGGTAAAATTTGTGAGTTTGTGACGTTGTGATGTTGTGTTGTAGGGGGTAATCTCAGGAACTACTGGTCCGATTTGAATAAGACTTTCAGTGTTATATAGCTAATTCATCGAGAATGGTTATAGGCTACATATCATCACGCTAAGACCAATACGAGCGGAGCACAGATGAAAAATGTTTCAAAATCGGGATGTTTTTCCTATTGATAACTGCTGTGTGTTAGTGTTAGTTTTAGTGTATCTATTCCATGCGAACGAAGTCGCGGGCAGAGGCTAGTACATCTATAAACTATGAATACGAATAAAAAATATGTTTTTTTTACAGACGACCGTTTATTTCCAAGTAAATATAGTTTGGACATACGGATCTTAGTAACATCAAGTCACAAAACAGATATGATGTGTTAGTCATGCCTGAGCCTCTAACCCATGAGGTCTCAACTCGATAGTAATATTTATTACCATTACGTCACGATGGTATTATCCCCTGCAGTTCTCATTATTACTAATTGATAAAGACCCTAATTACTAAAGTAACAAAATTTCAAGAAATAAACAATACTTGAAATAAAAAGTGACTTGTTTATAATTGATGATATGACAAGAGGATTTGGTAAATTATTGCCAGAAAAATTGTAAATACAGTGGACGACTTTATATTTTTTTTTTTTTAATGACTGCAAGATAATTTATAAGAAAATTGAATAAAAACTAGAAATGGTGCTACTTGCGTTGCATTATTTGCTTGACTTACAGAATAAAATGCAGATCCCCAAAAACGTTAGAACCTAATTCTTGCAAGGTTTTTAGGAAATAAGATTTAAAAATGTCTTACAATAACTGAGAAGATTCCCAATAGTTTATATCAAAGAATTTATATATAGATCATCGCATTATACATAGTTAAGAAGCCCTATTTATTATAACAACTCAATTCTTACAATGTCTACATAAGTTCTAGTTACTTTGTCTCGAAATCTTTTGTATGTATTCATTTCAGATAGTTTTCCGTATTGGATTGACTTTAAAAACTATTTAGACAAAAATAGTTAAACAAAAACAAAAGCAAATGTATCTAAAATATAATAATACTCGTGTCACAATAAAACTAACGGTATAATTCTAATCTTAGTTAAGGTGATTTGACAAGGAAACAATGTTGTATGAATGAATTATAGCAGACTCAAAAACTTATCCAGTGATAAAATCTAATACAAAAATCAATATATGTAATATTAGGTGTGTAATTACTATAAACCTTTTTGTTATAATGGTCGTAGTGATTCAATATGAATCCGATACCGCTTGGACCGAAAGTAGAATTCTCTAGAATGCTCTTAAATCTATTAATATCAATTAATTTAGTAATATCATCAGCTGACGTTAATGGAAAGCATTAGGAGGAAACTTAAGATGTGGTATTACAGCACGACAATATTTTCGGAGATAGCCTAAGGCCTAGCACTGACAATATTTAGACGCGTTCCTTCTTAATTTGTTATTGGTGAAATAATTGAATGATACAGTATCAAAGAGTATACAATGAGTACGCAGTATAGTAAAATAAAAGATGCATGATCATTTCATAACACTGTAACACGTAACGTACGTAATATTTTAAGTACACTGAACGGAGTTATACATTAATCGTAAAACCATAAGCAATGGCGCAATACCGCACTGAGCTGTACGTATCAATAAATTTATAATATAAACTCAAGTTACAGCGCAGTTTATAGCTGACCGATGTTTGAAATCCAATAAATCATTAACATCCGCTACTTGTAGTCCGTTAACTCACACATAAAACGTTTCTAGAATTTATATCAACTTATCTATTATTTTATTCTGTTCACTATCTGTGTACATATGTGGCGCCTTTTTCTTCATTTGGCGTTGCAGACGCTTTGGCCAATGTCATTGTATTATACTCAAAATAGTATATCGAGTTCTATTCCTTATAGTTTATATCTTTTTATAAAGTTCAATTAGAAAAAGTAAGAAGAAAGGTAACGACATTAAAGTAGTTAAAATTTTATTGAGAAGTAAAGAAAATTTTAAAATAACCTCAAACTCATTTTACTCGTAATTTGGAACTCATTTCATTGTTGAACAATAGTTTATGTATTTAACTTGAAACACCACAAAGATTACAGGTTAGATAACTTTTAACTATTTCATCATTATCATCGTCAGCTTTTAAGAAACCTATTGCACTATTATAGGCCCTTTCCCGCAGGAAGAAATGGGCATAATCAATACGCCAGCCCACGACGTATTTGGTGGTTCAAAATCTAAGAAATCCACAATTCAATGTTTTCCTACATACGGTAGTACTACAAGAATATATCTCAATTTATATCTTCCTTCAGTGTCAGCCGTTAGTGTTACCAATTTAAATTAGTAAATGTACACGAATTCCGAAAAATTCGTTGGTACATGACGGGGTTCGAACCTGCGGACATTAGATTAATCCTCCATTGGTTAAACTGCTTGACCAGCACGACTTCCTCGACCATCACGACTTCTTACCGTGTACGACTTATTACTATATACATCATATCAATTATCCGATGAGAGATTCATTGGTAATATCTGTTTAACGTATTTTGTTGTCTAAGATTCTAAAGGTTAGTAGTTATAACTACTGTTGTTTCAACTATAGTTTCGTAAATAATGACTTCCTTATATTAAGTATTTAATTTACTTTTATTAGGTTGTTTAATATCATATGTAAATTTTTCAATTAGAGATTTTCGTGATTTAGAATCAGCCATTTATTGATTTACCAATTGTATTTAGAAATATTTAAAGCTAACTCAATTTCCGATATAATAATCGTTAGGCATTTCATCCAACATTCTTCATTTCTCGTCAAAAATGGTACATAAATAATAATAATAATACAATTTTGCTTTTATAATACTTAGCATTTATACTGCCGGAGACTTAAATTTGTAGTACACAGTTGAACAACACAATATTAATTATTAAATTGGTTTTCCGTATAACATTTGTCAGCGCAAGCACATCTATGCAGATAGGAAATCCAATCGGAATTCACAAACCCTTGTCGCGGACTATAACGTTGTCGGGGGTTTGGTTGAATTAAATTATCAGACTGTTTAAAATAATGTAAAACCAACTTTAGATCGTAGGAATAGGGATGACAACACTATTAGAGATGCAAGCGGACATGTGAATGCATTTCGCGATCACCCGCTGTGCTCACTCGGTGAAATCACAACAAATCATTTACGAGAACCACCTCCAGTAATGATGGCCGCATCGCATATAAATTGGATTTTACTGTTGTTTGTTTATGCATTAATTTGCGTTTGTAATAAAACAAAGCAGTAATACAATTAATTACTGGTGAGATCATTGTAGCAGAAAATGAAACAAGTGATCTTTTGAAAACTTTTTATGAAATTGTTATTGTAATCGCCTTTTTTATTGTGTAGGATGACTCTAATTTAGCTATAGCCTGGGAATCTATTGTGATTTCAATTGCAACTAATATGCTTCCTTATATCGCAGAGTTTTTATCCTAAGACTCAAGTATAGTGAACGGACATTGAACTGTAATTTAAGGATAGGTATTCCCATACTCTTCGCTCAAACATAAAATCGTTAACACGACATTTTTTACTCTTACATAGTATCTAAATACGTTAGCCATAGGTTTAGACGAAACAGTTTAATACAATAAGATACTTAATTTAGTTTTCGTAGTATTTTCCAAGTGATTGTACATTTAATAATACACAAATGCATACTAATATTTTAAATGTGATTTTTTCCAAAAAAAATATAGGCTATAACTAGGCTTTACATTTTTTTAAGTTTCACTGAGCTTAATACATGTGAAAGAATTTTTATTTGTTACCCTGTTGAAGATAAACCTTCTATTCGATCGCAGTGCAATTTGGAATGGAGGAAACCCCAAATTTAGAGTGAGACTTAGACTACTTTTTATTCAGAATTTAATAACAAACATGCACAAGACGCAAGAAATAGTCATTAGTGGAGACGGTCAAAAATGTTGTTTATATTTTTTGTAAACATAAACCGATATAACCTATTTATGCAAATGATGTAAATGAAACCATTCATACGAGAATAATATCACCGGAATTTAAAAGTTAAAAATATTAAATTTATTGACTAATCAGAATTTACATTGTAGCCTCAATCTATAGGAAACGTATCTCGATACTCCATTCACATATAAATTGGATAGTGGAATCTGACATTATACGAAAGTGAATGAAAAAGAACAAATTTACATTTTCAAATAATACACAGCGCTGCCATTTAGAAAAATAAGCTATAAATCTCAGGTCATGCTTATTATATAATTAGCAAAAACATTGTAACGAAAAAAGTCAAAAGAAACTGTGATTTAGTCCTTTTATTTAGGTTTTCATTTCTAATTACAAAATTAATTCATACTTTGCCTACAATAAGTAAATAGATTAAATGCAAACCAAATTTTAATTTGTCTGTTCTGAACACAGATATTTACATTAAGCCATAAAAAATATTAATAGAAAATATAGAAATGAATAAGTCTTGTCATTGATTAGAGCAAATAGCCTAAATAAAGCCTACAATTTCGCTCGAAGAGCGATGAAGACTTAAGAAACACTTTATTTTTAGGATTAAAACTGGCTTTCAAATAAACCTGCTAGAATGTACCAATAGTTTTATAGCAACGAATATTCATACTTTCAAATTTTATACCACTAGAATGAAGTCTTTATACGATACTTTTCCGTAAAAGACTTATTGAAAAATTCGAAAATTCATCCAAATATTAAGTTACTTTGATTTTAACACATCACTCTAACTAATGAATATAAATTTGATTAATACACAACCATGTTAAAATTTCCGTGTGAGTAGTACCGAAATTCTTAACGCGTTCACCACACTGTGAAGTCGACTCGAACAAAAGATGAAAAGGCGCTATAAAATTCCACAGTTTCCCCTTTGTACGTGGCAATTAGGCTAATGAAGTGGTTCCAGTGGGTGCCGCGTGAATGAATGGGACCTACCGACGCTCCTCGCATCCACCTTTCATGTGTTGTACACTGATGGTCCGTATTTCATATCTTCTTATTTCAAAGAGATTCCGGTATAGATATTAAAATTCAATGCTATTTATCTAACGTTCCAACGTAATTTCGTTAATATGTTAAATAAATTCGTACGTTTCTGGAATTTTGATTTAAAAGAAACCTTTGATCAGTTTAGTCATGTGAAAAATAATTGAAACTTCACGGACTGCTTACTAATTTGAGAAAAAAGCATTTACTTATCTTAATGAGCTTTACATAGAAACAGAAGTGTGTATAAGGTCTTTGTCATTTATTCAGTTACTAGCAGGCACAGCTGACGTTGTCCCATCCCGATAGTTTAAAAAAACTAGACAAATTATTACCTAAATCTTTCTCGGGGTAGAAAAAAAAAAGAAATAGAGTGATCACCTGAAACGCATGAAAATCCGTTTAGTAATTTTTGAGTTTATCACGAACAAAGAGACAGACAGTCGTGGCAGAGGACTTTGTTTTATAATATGAGATGATTAAAGTACTAGTTTTTGTTAAAAAAAACCAGTTAAATAAATAGAAGCTTGAAAAAACTGATTGAATTTTCAGATTCTATAGAAACTATAATCGAAATATATATGTGATGTATATTATAATTATTACGTAGGTATATATTTTAACTGTAAATTAGTCGATTACATATTTACATTAAGTTATTCATATAAAAGTATATGTAATAGATGAACATTGAAATCAATAGTAATCAATGCAGTAAAACAATCAGCAGACGTTACAAAATCTGCACTCAGTCATATTTTAAAATAAAATAAACATCCAATGAAATCTAAGCCAGCTACGAACTGACGACAACAAATAAATCATGATCAAATCAAGGGGAAAGATAAACAATATCAATTTATAAACAAGAACAATATTCGACATGGCAAATTTATTTAGCGTCAAATCGAGCAAGTTCACGTCCAAGAAGAAATCTCCGAACAAACGAAACAACTCACCGGCCCCGGAGCTATTTATCAAAATTCTCGATAAACAGAAATGGGAAAATTGAAACCGAGTCGACGGGGACCACCGAAAATGATTTATTGCCATTATAAACAAAATATGGACTGATCATTTTCCATTTCGAGATTGGTTTTAGACCGCCGAGGGAGTTACACGGTTGGATATGTGCAGGCCTGTTATTAAGCGTAGTTTAATCGTTTAACATCATACTTAATGGGTTGACATGTTACAAATGGTTTGTTTGTGTCTCGTGGGTGGATTTGTTTACGTCTACAGTTTAAAGGGCAAATATTTATGAAATTAAAAAAAATATACATTGTTACGCGTGTAATTAACGTGTCAAGGGTGGAGTACCGATAGCTATTTAAGAAGTATCTGTAGGAATATTTTATGACTAGCCTCTGCCCGCGACTTCGTTCGCGTGGAATAGATACACTACACTAACACGCAGCAATTCTCAAAAGGAAAAAAACATGATGATATATAGCCTATAACCATTCTCGATGAATGAGCTATAAAACATTGAAAGAATTATTCAAATCGGACCAGTAGTTCCTGATACTACCCCCTACAACGTCACAACATCACAACGTCACAAACTCACAAACTTTACCTCTTTATAATATTATGATAGATTTATGTTTCACATACTACAGATGATTGGAAATGGGAGACTATCGTAGACATATTACACAACATAACAATTTGAATCAATGTTACTGCCCTAGTCCGCAGATACAGTAATTGTTTGCAATAAATCGCTCAGATAATGTAAAAGGAGCCCATTAATATTGCCGGTATTTGAAATACCGTTTCAGAACTTAGACACGATAATACTACGATAAGAGATAACCCAATTTCGCCTATGACGCATAAAACTTTACCTCAAAAGTCCGTAAGGCCACCATAAAATTTTAGTCCCTCGTCTATATTTAGACGATATGATACGACCCAGATGGTCACGGCTCCCGATTTTAGTATCTCTCGAATCTTTTTAACGTGTCCATCTAACTCGGAACCACGCTTCACCTTTTCAACACCTTCATCTTCTTAAGGTTCTGGGAGGCGGGGGAGGTCAAAACTGTTTGGTTCGATGGAATTACAGCCGATAGCCTGTTATGAAGCGACCAGCGTAGCATTTCATAGTTATGAACGGGCGCGGAAAAGGAAGTATATATTTAGTCGGTATGGCATCTGGCAAGAAACTTGTTTCATAGAATCCGAACTAATTAACATGTCCCTCTCTGTATAGTTTCATAATTTGTAATTCCCGTGTGACAAGGGAATCATAAAGTTTTGCCCGAAATGTTGTTTAAGTTTGTCGTCTGTCCCGTATGTGGGTCGTGTTGGTATTAAATAGATGAAATATAATGTCACTAAGAGTTTATAAACTGCAGACGGAAGTGGAGATTGTTTTAAATTATAGGTTGATTTAAATTTCAAAGGCAACACGGTAGTTTGGTTTTATGTTGGATTTAAATAAAATTGTTGATGTGATCCAAAATTATTTTATATCTACGCAAAAGTCTTAAAAACATATCATAACATTAATATGCTTAGACTCTTATATAATCTAAAATGTTGAGTTATAACATTATTACTAAGTGAATATTTTTTAAATTTTGTTAAGTACATGGTAGGTAAATTCACATATAAAAGGACAGTGCTCTATGATCAAGAGGTAGCGCACTATTTACCAGTGCGTAACGTACAATCATATCATCATTGTTTAAACAACATGCTTTTCGCGACAATATGTCCGTTATTGCTCAAATTCTATATCTACTTCCAAATTCATTTAAATTATATGAACTTGTTTATTACTGGTTTCAAGAAGAATTTTCATTACTTACCACCGTGTACTCCGCAGTAATCACCAACGCAGTCCGCGTGTTGCGTGTGAGCTCCAGAGCAAGGAGTATCTCCAGAGCAAGACCGTCGTCTAGTTTGCCTGCAGTCGGCTCCGCATACCGACCATTCACTCCAAGCACCCCACCGTCCAGGCAATGCTGAAAGAGGAAAACCCTTTTAAAATTGTATAATAAAATAAATTTACGACGTATAATAATACGTATCGTAAATTTCTCAGGACTAATCTTACTGTAACAAATACACTAAAAACTAAATAAGATAGTAGTAACAACAGAGTTTTGAAGTAGTAGTATTAGACCTGATCACAACAATAGGAAGATAAACCTTTCACAGTGAATTTATTATCAGTAATAGATCCGAGGGATCCTCTCCTGGATCAGACTCGTTAATCATCAATGAAAGTGCCACCAAATACTTTAAATCGTCTCTTAAAGATGTAAAGACCTGTGATGATGAAAAAGTTGGTATTGCTTAATACTGCTTAAGACGGAAAAATTCTATTGTATAAGGTAATTTATTTAGAACGCAAACCGAATCATACTTAATCCATAAAAACATCGAGATTGATTACTGAAGTATCTTGACACAAAAAATTACTTTAAGAGTTACCGCTTTAGAGAACTTACTGAATACGCTGCAGTATTTTGTTGGTGCATCGCGTTTCGGAAATAGTACATGTAACTTATACGATGGACGTGCTCTTCTAAACTACACATGAATTCAAAAATCGTGACAGACATTCGTGCGAAACTGAATCCATTTCTTTGTGAGCATCTCATAAAATTCAGGTTTCAGCTTTAAATATATCACAGAGCTCATCTACCATAATAAATTGGGCTTATTACCACGAAATTGCCATGTGTTAAAACATTCTCGTTTTAAAATATGCCCATTTCAAATCATCTATTTAATGTGTTTCAGTTCAATTTTATAGTAAAAAAAAGTATTCTACATTACTCGATCGTGTAATGATTATATCCCAAGGAGTATTCTAGACATAATTTACGGAGTATGATGCTTTTGATGCTGTTTTGTTTTTATTGTTTGTTTTATTTAACCAGCTTCCTAGTCTTATTACCGTAATAACTTAGTATAATTCGACCCAGAAACATTATAGTTAAACAGTCTTGCAAGTGAAACCAGAGACTAACAATTTTGTATTTTAAACAATCAAAGACAATAGACGGCGTAACTAGCATACAATTATTTCTATACAATTTGAACACATTGCCTTATCAATATTACGGTTATATTTCATATAGTAAATGGAACAAGAGACAAATATAACATCAAGTAACACAAAAACAGAATTACAGTACATACCCAATTGTTCTAAAAAATATAATGTTTTTGACAATTTAAATCTTTTGTTAAAATATCTGCAAGCATATCATTTGTACTCAAATAGTCTATTCTTACAAAGTTATTTTCAACTGCGCTGCTGATATGCTTGGTTCTTTTATGACGAATCAGTAACAAATCTCAAATAAGACTGAGAGATAAAAAAGAAAAACTTCGCTAAAGTCTCCACATTTAAAACAGGCCATTCAATTCCAGTGAAAAACTTCAAGTTATTAATTGTAACCACGGACACTTCACATCCAATTACTGCATCGTTTCCGATTATTAATCGTCTATCTAATAATACACAAAGTTCCTTCAAGCGGCGAGGTATCGTCCAATAAATTGAAATTAAACTACGTTGCAGCTATGCCCGTAACAGTCTTTACATGCGAGTGGGGCATAAATCACATAGTTTTTTTCTTTCCAAAAAGAAATAATGGAGTGGACACGTTCGTACTGGTTTGGATGTTGGCTTAAGCTGTGAGAGGTAGCGAGTTATAAAATGAAAATCAATTCTTTATATGCCTGTACGTAATATATAAACGAGATATTTGAAGTCGTAATTGCATACATTTCCAATACTATTATTTCTCTAAAAAAAACGAAGGAATAAAAAAGTATATTGAATATAAAGACTCTTTGTAAAAAATGCTTTATATCAGCAAATGTTTTATCTTAGGATGGATGTATGATGTAACTATAATGCATAAGATTAAGAATGAGAGGAGAAATTGAGGAGTAAGAGATTATAATGGTATGGGCATGTTATGAGGAGAGATGAAAATCATGTATCTAGAAAAGTTTGGAGTATGAAGGTGGACGGATATAGGAGTAAAGGAAGACCGGAAAATGTATAGAATGATTGTGTGAGAAATGATATGGGTATAGAAGGGGTGAATACTGAGATGATATCTGACAGAGGAGAGTAGAAAAAGAAATGTTGTGCTGACCCTACATAGGTAGGACACGGGTAAGAAAAAAAGAATATAAACACATCTTAGTCTTTGAGTTTGAATCAACTACATTTACGGCACTAGTTTCAGCTACGTTGTATGATTACTAATAAGTACCTGGACGACCGAGCCCAGCTCGGTTCTTTAAAAAACATTTTTAAATTAAAATAAACTGTTAGGTTTGCTTTATAAAATTAACATTTTTTTTCACAGTAATAAAAAAATAAAAAATATATTTCTTCTGCTGTCACTCGGATTCGAACTGGGGTTACACGGATTTTCGAAGCAACCGATTTCCATCTGAGCTATTTTTGTTTCGACAGCGCCGGTGGCATTTACCTTTATAGTCTAGCTATATTTTCTCATTGCGTGAAAAATCGCTTAAATAAGTTTTCTATGTCTAAAACCTAGCTAGATCGATTTATCGTCCCAGAAACTACCTATATACTACGTTTCACGCAAATAGATGACGCCTTTTCCGAGATCATGAATATATACAAATATAAAAATATACAACAATTCCTCGCTTAAAGTTATTAGATATACAAAAATTATACAAGCATTTTACTATTACAATCCAAAAAGGTGCTTAGAACTTCTTTCATTGATACAAATATTAAAATACATTCAGAAACGCTCGTTTTTGGAAATAATGACTGTGAATGTGTTTTTATTTGTGCCACTCTCATGTTTTAATTACTATTATTTGTTATTTCATAGATTCATCAGTATAATACAATTATATTTAAAATGCTTTATGTAAAGCAGTTGTACGTCTTAATACTTGCGCCATATAATATTTCTCCCCTCTTTTACATGTGTGGGTGTAACATAAATGCATATTAAACTACGACAGTGTGTTACATTTCTTATTAATTAATGCGCGTACGCATAAATCAGTCGAGGTTCGTTAGAGGAACAACGGACATAAATAGGGTTGCTAGATTCCCCACAGAGTGCTTTCATAGAAATACGTTGTTTAAAAAAAAAAACAATATTTTACTATTTTAATTCAGTGTAATTGCTTCAGCCAAGCCAGGGGTGTAAGGGGTGTCGAATAACATCTTAAGACTTGAGACACCAAAGCCAACCTCACCTGCACGTGGTGCACCTTACTGATCAACAAACGAGGCAATGGCGAGAGCGGGCTGGTAGGGTTTTACAGCCCGACTGGGTCGCAACCACCATGCATATGACGAAAAAGCCCGTCATAGTGACTCGCTTCTGCGCGTCGCGTTTCGGGATCAGCCTGTGCATATCCAGTACCGGGCGACTTTCGTCATTATGGCCGGCATGACAGCGGCGACCGGCGATGGATAATCTGTCTCTCGGTGGTTGCCGATGTTTTTGGATTGTACTATGCTTAACATCAGGCTTAGTGCAGTCAATTTGTCGTGCTTCTATAAAAAAAAAAAAAATAGGATGTAAGAGATTTTTTTTTATTTGTAAATATAATTATTAATAAGTGTTTAGTAATTACCTTGATTATTTTTATCTTTTGACAAAATAATTCTATACTTATATCGTTTGTTAGTAAAACACTTATTAAGTTAGAACAAAGTTTTTATTATGCGATTTTATTCATTCAATAAATACATTTTATTTCAAAAGTTTCTAATTGCAATAGATAGCTTAATTTTTTTTAAGTAAGGAAAAAACATGATAGTACACTATAGAATATTAATATGTTATAAAAATAAACTTATTCAAAATGCGTAACGTAATATTGTTAAATTCAAAATGAATGAACGCCTATGAATAAGGTCTCATAGAGTAGTTATGAACATCAATTATATCTTCAGTTTATGTTGTCATATCGACGAATCGAAGAATTGATAAACTGAGCATTAATTTATTTTGTGTAATAATAATAATAAATCAAGATTGAATATGTAAAATTTATGTATAGTGTAAATAAATATATTGATATTTTTGGTAGAAAAATCAACATGACATCTGGCAACATCGAGCGTAAAATACATTATCCATTATGTTACTTTAAAACGCGTAGAATGTAAATAAATTGTTTGTAATTGCTTCCCTTGACACCTCCTTACTGTGCCAGGGCACATTTTTACATAAAATCCAACTTAATGAGCACAATTGTTAAGCAGATGTTTTTTATAATAAATTTTACCAATAATATATTGTAATGCTCAAAACCTCTACGGCGACGTAAGAAACTTACATAACGCTATCACTACGTCCCTCTTCGTGTTACAAAATTGGTTGTCTGTAAAGTCGGTTTATAGACTATCTTCTTACGTGATAACATCATAGAAAATATTGATGAAAAATTACATATTTTTATGAATTGAACTGAATAGATGGATAGATAGTTGCGTCACAAGCCGAATGCTTAGGTTGACCGCACCTCCGAACGCTTGTTTCACGCTCCCGCTTGCACGCTCGGCTCAAACGGAATGTGAAAACGAGTCACGCTTTTATCGTGCGTGTAGCCGGCTTTCATAGATTCATAAGCGTTATTACATCAAAGAATGCTGAAACTCAATGTATATCTTTACTTTATAATATTGTTAACATTTATTCATGATAAATAATTACATAAAGTGATGATGGGGTAATTACTAATGTGTTTGGATGGATGTAAGTTCAAATCCTAGCAATGAAGTCTGATTTGTTGGTGAAGGAAAATATCTTGATGAAACTATAGCATGGTGGTAGGGCTTTATCTAAGTAAGTTTGTCTAGCTGCTACTACCCTTGAGTTGAATATCTATCGTCAAGCACCTGTTGGTATACAGGTTGGTAAGTTGCACTTGAGAACCAGCTCTTTTAGGGCTTCTAGGCTTAGCGTGTTTACCATCTTTGGATTACATCGTCACATAATGTTAGATGAGATTGTGGTTAAAAGCGTAAACCCATAAAGTATAAAAACAATTCAGACTTTGAACTTTTTCATGTCGTAAGAGGCAAACAAACGGGTCACCCGGTATTAAGTGATCACCAGGGGAGTCGCAAGTGCGTTGTCAGCCTGTATTCGGAGGAGGGGGAATAGAGAAGGGGAGGGAAGGGGAAGCAGTGAAGAGAATGGGAGTAATGGAGGGGAGTGGGAGGAGGGGAGGGGAAGTGGTCTTCCGGCGCTCTTACTGACCGAACGAAACGCAACAATGCAAGCACTGTTACTTTACGTCGGTTTTCTGTGAGAGGATGGACTACCCCGGGCGAGTCGACCCATGCATGCTGAAACCAGTAATAGCTTCAGTGTTGGCTCTACCACCGATAAAATCTATATATATATATATATATATATGTATATATAGATGTTTCCTTAACGAAAACTGCGACTCAGTTGCTAGGATTCGAACCTACGTCCATCGACGCGTGTGATCAAGCTATCAACTAAGCCATCATCGGTTTAAAATTACCTCTAACATATTAAGTTAAATTCTGAAAAGTAGTTAATACAAAATTTCAAGACAAAATATAAAATGATCTGTCAAACCATTTAAACCGGAACATAAAAGCATAAACTCCGACCGTAATTTCAAGGGTTTCATATTTACTCGTTGAACTTTAATACAATACATACGGCCGTGTAGTCCATCAAGCGAGCCGACGCATGCCGACCGACATGTGTAACCAATTAGCGAGCACAATCACCCAACGTTTCACGGTTTGAAACAACCGCCTCTTGATTGGATTTTATTGTCTACCCGGTTGGTCTACTTTATTTTGTTGATACACACGATTAAACACATTGACAAGTAGGAAACCGAATGAAAAAGAAAAGGAGTTGTCATCGTATTTTATAGTGTTGAATTTACATACAACATTTCAGGTTATTTGCTGAAATTTAACAAGTATTTCTATTGGTAAATTTATAAGTGATTGAATGAAGTAAATCAATCACAAAGACGAAGCCAACTGGCGAAGATTCCAATAGTGTGCTGACTCAAATTTGTCGGTTACTAAATGAATTTGCAGAAATGTAAAAAAATGAGTAGTGTGTTTAAAGTAGAAATATTACGAGTTTCGTAAAAAATTGTGTGTTGTGATTTTTTCAGTAATTTTCTTCTTTGAAGGTTTTATGTAATATTTAATTAAATCACAGAATAGCTTTTGAACATTGCTCTGCTCTTCAATAAACATAACGCTGCATTATTACTTACATTTTTTTTTTCGATCTGACTACGCTATTGACCCAGCAAGGTCTTAACAGCTTCACCGGACTACGTTACTTACATTGCAACATGTAGCTAAATGGGGATGTTATTTTTGATACTTTTAAATATCTACATTTATGTTTATCTTATAACCGTGATATGTTTGAACAAAGAAACCTTTTTCGTTAGCTATTATTATATCTAAATTTATAAAAATAGGAGATAGGTAATACAATCATTTACAACTTATTCTATAAATATGATGATACGGTTTTTTAAAGATTTTCACAAAAAAACATTCGACTAATATTAGCATAGGTAAAAACCTGTGGTTTCAAGGCAATGCATTTTCTATTATACAGATTGTTATTAATAAATGAATACATAAATAATGCCAGTCTAAATGAAAAAGAAATAATTAAAATACCAATATTTAAACCATCTGTTAAAGATATAAAGACCTATGTAGAATTTAAAAAAAAACATAAATACCAATAAAGTAAATATATGATGTTAAAATAAAAAAATAAATTCAATCTAAATCAAACTATAAGTTGATTTTTATTAATCTGCATAGCTAAACGGAGATCAAAAATTGCTCAGAAAAAATCTTGATAATTTATTTCTATATACACTATTGGCCTTTTGATGTAATAAAGGATTTTATGAGATCAAGAATTATTGTAATTCGTTGCAACATTAATTCATGCTATTTTTTTCATATAGGAACACACTTTTCAAATACATATTTCCAAAGTAAAATGCTCATTAATTATAGATATTCATACAGTTGTCATTTTGACTGTCAGTTCTCTATGACTCTCGATATTTGGTAAACTGTAACATGCCATTGACTTTGGAATTACATTAAAGAATATTAGTAGTATTTTTGTTTATGCATCTTATTAGTGCAAATAAACAAAACAATTTAAGTTATTTTAATTTTTATACAGTAAATTTCTTAGTTCTGTAGAACGCTTAATTTGTAACTGTAAAAACTAATAAAATGATAACGTATACTGTAGTAACTAACTTCTTAACAAAAAAGAAAAGTAGAGCAAATATGTGTAGGTAATACAAAACTAAATATAAACAGGGTAAACTCTAATAAAAATAGTAAATACGCTTTCAAAAAAAAAAAAAATCACTAATGACGTCATATCAACCCACACGTGTATGATCGAAGTCATCTCACTTAAAAGTATAATCCACCTGTTAAATTTATGTTTGATGAATAATCAAATATGTATAAACATTCCACTCGTAAGCAGTTCTATCAATCCCACGCGGTGCATTACGCATAAACCAATAAGATTCTCGAGGGCCATCGAGATTGTCAACAGTCGTTGTGCTCGACGTCCCACGCGTCTGTGTGTCGCGGTTGTTTGTTTCATTCCTCATTTAATTTAGTCCCTATGATGTACTTAAACTTACATGTGTTCCGAGTCACGGCTTTGTTAGTGCTTAATACTAGAATATCGCGGTTTTATGTAAGGATTGCATTATTAAGTATAATTTTTCTTATGATATTTTTTTTCGTGCTATCAATATGAATTTATTTATATTAATGAACCCGTAGTATTTGTACATGCAACTAAATCTATTATATGTACATATTTATGTTTATAAAATACTATAACCACAAAATACATATAATTCCACAATTGATAGTCTACAAAAATTAATGAATAACGCTTTTAGAGATGGAAAAGAATTATTTAAAAAAAAATACATTTTATTTATTCAAGACCGATTTTAATATACTCTTTATACATAGAGTATATATAATTTCAAAATTGAGATTCTATGAGGATTAATTATCAGTAATTTCTTATAGAAATCGTAACATTTGAGTAGAAATGGAATTATTACTAGTGAAAATAATTACTACATAATAGACAGACACATGAGGAATCGCGGACATAGCTTAGCTAGCATGCAATTGTAACTGTAAGCGACGAATTAGATTATTTTCAGATAAAAAAAAATATCAGATACAACGAAATCATTTTTATGACAATGAAAGTCGTGGTTTTCAGTTGATAATAAATAAAATATAACCGTTCAACATTTTGGTTGTATATATATGACTACATCAATATTTCTGTTTACTCACCGACAAGCAATTGCTGCGTATTGTCATACCCTTGAAGCTCCACGTATCCATCTTCATTGAAAGCAATGAGACAGAAAATATGTCAATTTAAGTAATAGTAACATCCATGCATATACATAGGTAATAAAGCAATTAAAATTGTAGATATATTTTAGAGTAGTTCATTATTTCTACGCAACAGATAACGAAATATAATTGACAGCGTTATTTTGCTATCGACTATCTATTGTCCGTTATTTTAATATTATTAACTTGTAGCTGGAAGGTGTTATCGCAACGTGTGAATAGCATGTAATATAAAACAAGTAATATGTGTTAGGGGAACGCTTTCCGTTACTCACACTCAAAGAATAAACGAAATAACGAATTATTATTATAAATTAATACAAAAAATCCAGTTATCCACCAGCAGAATAATTGATAACAGTTTGTTGTAAAATAACATAACAGCGTTATTGATCATTAATATATAACGGTTGCTATAATCTATACCGATTAAAAAAATGTTTTGTTAGAGTGAGAATTTAGGGATAAAATATTTGAATTATAATAAACAATTTTAATAATTCAACGTAAGTTTGGAAATAATTTTGTTAATTATAAATTCTTTCATATAATTGATTGATAGATTCGTTTTTATTTATGTTTGCCTTACTCTTAATATTTATTTATCTATACTAACCAGTGGACGCCCAGTGGTCGAAATTCGACCATAGTTATTTGATATTTTAAAGTTTGAACGTTATTAGGGTTCTTTTGTCAAAGGGTATACTTCTATAATCAAAGGTTTTCATCATGGCTACTCAGTTATTTGCCATGATCTTTAATTATACAAACATTTTAAAAAAATTATGTGTAAATGAAAATTGAAATTAATTAGAAATTTGAAACAAAAATCACGTGGTAAAGCTCTCAAATTTTAAGAAAACATAACTTTATGAAAATAAAGAAATTTATCGCAACCCATGACACAATTTTCAATTAATTTTACACGAAACCATGCGTGGGTGGTATTGGTGATATTAAATTAAATGTAGTCTGTTCATTATGAGAAATAGTGATATGCCCAGTATCATCATTTGGAAAAGTAATGGATGCACAATACAATCAAATGGTGAACCCATGACAAAGATGAGGTTGAACTGCAACATTGTAACCGCGGAGTTCTAAGTCATGGATTACTTTTATAAACAAAATTCTTATTTTGATTATACAAAGAATTATTTGGCTCATTTTTTTTTTATTAAATCATCATTTGAAGTGAGTTCACCGTAAAAAATAATAAACATTACAATAATAGTTATATTTTTTTTAATATCATTGTTGAATGTCAGATGAAAAATGGTAATTGAGCCGTAAGAGTTAAAAAATACATACAGTCGAGCATAGCAACCTCCTTCTCAACCTCTTTTGAACTTCGTAATTATTGACGGCTGTCAAAATGTTTTTTTTGTTTACATGTGTGTATATGTTGTGTAAAATTTAAGCAGTAGTGTGAGTAATGCATATTTTAATAAATTTAATGTACTTCTAATGCATTTTAAATAAAATAAACAGTTTTCTGCACTTCTCCGCCATATAAACTTTAACTATGCCAAATTTCAAGTTCACTCGTTCAGGGCAAATAGGTTAAAAAGGGGTACAATTTTTTTGCTCCACGTATTAATATATAGGTATTATAAAGAAGTAAAAGTTTGTGAGTTCGTGACATTGTAGGGGGTAATCTCAGGAACTACTGTTCCAATTTGAAAAATTCTTTCAACGTTATATAGCTAATTTATCGAGGATGGTTATAGGTAATAAATCATCACGCTAAGACCAATAGGAGCGGAGCACGAATGAAAAATGTTTAAAAATCGGGTTTTTTTTTCCTCTCGAGAGCTTCCGCTGCGTGTTAACGTTATCCCAAAGTATCTATTCCACGCGAACGAAGTCGCGGGCAGAGGCTAGTACATTGTATAGCGGCTCGCTATGACGTAGTTAATAATTTATACAAAACTTCATGGGTGAACAAACGTTTTTTTTTTTCGAATTGATTACGATATTGACCTGACGGGCCTTCATAACTTCATCGGTCTACTATGGAGATATGTCACAATGGCCATCATAGCATGCCGTCACTATAGTATAGCGAACGATTATGTGGGAAAGAGTAATATATTTTGTATCTTACCGTTCTGACAGGGTATACAGTCCGAAGTTCTCTGCACTGCTTGACCCTGACAGAGAGCGCCACCGTTCAGCGGGTGCGGTTCGGTGCAAGTCCTCGTACGCCTCTGACCACCAGAAGCTCGACCGTTGCAACGGCACTGAGTCCACGGACCCCAGCCGCTCCAACCACCGTTTACTGTAGAAATATCAGGTTTTTAATTCTCTTTACAGTCACTTTTCACGTTTATAGCTTCGATATCTTATCCCGATAGACGCTTATAACAGGCTGAGCGTAATCTTATTCGATCTTCCCGATTATTACTACCATTGTCGACTAGAGTTAATAATATTACAATATCTTGCAATAATTTCAGTGTTCTAACGACATTTTTTTTATATCATAATAGGTGGGTCACCTGATGTTAAGTGATCATCGCTATTTATAGATACTAGCAACACCAGAGGATCCGCAAGCACGTTGTCAGCATGTGTTTGAAAAGGAGGGGGGAGCAGGAGGAGAGAGATGGAACAATGCAAGCACTGTTACTTCACGTCGGTTTTCTCTGAGAGGCTAGTACTACCCCAGACAAGCTGACTCATGCGGAATCAGTAATAGCTTCAGCGTGGCTCTACCACCTACCAAAGATAATAGCCTTCATATTAGAATTTTCCAGAGTTTTTATAGCGTCTCAGAATTCATGCTTCGTAGTATTATTATCCGTCCACTTCACTTATGCACAATAACCGAACTATAATACGTAAAATGCCACCAATATTACTAAATATAGAGTCACATAATAAATGAAAAAAATATAAAGCATTATATAACAGACTGAGATGCCGCCAAAAATTCCAAGGCGGAGGTTTTCTGTCAACAAAATCAACAAAAATCTCACATGCTAATCGTCTTATAAAAGTGCTGGGGGCCTAACCAAGTTGCTTATCGACAATCGTTAATGCAAATAGAAAACGGAAAAATGTATGGAGATGACATATCTGAACGCTATATCACGTGATAAAATAGCGCTCAGATAGACATATATAAGATGACATCTTCATACATTTTTCGTTAGTGATTGTTGATAAGCAACTTGGTTAGGCCCCCTGGCTATTAACTTGATTATAAGAAAAGAAAACTGAAGTAGACTTCAGTAAAAAAAATGTAAAAATAATAGTTTATTTTACCATTTTCAACCATTCATTTCCGATACTGCTACTAATAACGACTATGGCTTTAGAAAGAAAAATCTAGGGATTCCCAGTGCATTAACGAACATGACTACCCGTCTGCATTATTACTAGAAGAAAATGTTTGATGTGATAATTTCTTTGACCCCATTGTGATTTAAAACTCGATGAAACGAAACGGAAAAGATCTAGTGTGAGAGAATGAGATAGAATACATTATACAGTGATTCTCATATTCGCCGTTCCCCGCTGAGTGTTGTACTTAATAGTAGAAATAAAAATACCTGCTGATATGGAAAATAAATTTTTAAAACATCATTTATTAAGTCTAGAAATAATAAATACACTGTACGTAGATTTAAATGGAATAAAGCTCATATTACAGTGCTTAATTAATTCAATTTTAACAAACCAAACAAAGTTACAGACCGGCGTTGAATTGCAACTTAATTATACCACAGAGCTATTCGTCTTTTCTTAATTTATTACACATTGTCAGTTCTATGAAGTTGTCGATTCGATTGAATGCATAATATACAAGCATGGTAATTGATCAAGTAAAGTTTTAAATTAACCATTTAGATTATCCGATACGATATTATCTTTTCGACGATATGAAAAAAAAAATAGCGCTTTAAATTTATGCTAAAATTTATAAGTTGATATATTATATTACGTATCTATAGGGGTGAGGAGCAAGTCCTAGCACTACATATATGTTCTTGGATGCCCGTTTGTGAGAAAAAAAAAACCCTCAGACATAAGCTCACAATATATAAAGTCTGTATTCGTCCGATTATGACGTATGTCCGGTTTTCGCCCACGCGAATAATCTCGATAAACTTCAGGTTTTGCAAACTCGGGTTCTGCGTAAAATCACCGGTGCTCCTTGGTTCGTCCGGAAGGCGGATCTCCACAGGGACCTGGAGATGCCATCTATCTGGGCGTATATAAAATCACTCACTAATAGCTATTTCGAGCGAGCCGCGATTCATCCCAGTCCGTTAGTGGTATCCGCCGCGAATTACAAACCCGTACCCAACGCTGGGCGTTATAAAAGACGTCCGCGACACATTTTCACCGATCCTCCCGACGATATCACGTCAGCGAACGATCAGTACCAGCCTGTCCCTCGTAACAGAGCGTGCTCACGCCCACGCCCGCGTAACCACAGATCGCGCCGCCGCGGTCTGGGGGTTAATTTCGCTCCCGCACACCCGATTAGGCCTCCCACGGCAGCGGCTCAAGCCTAGGTTCGATCCCTCGGTAGGGAGCCCTTGAGTGCGTTGCTTGCGCGATACGGTGACACACCCATACATCACTGCTACAACACTACACGATCACCTCCACACACGTGCACGCCTACACGCTACACATCTTGGTGGAAGGGTTATTTTTGTTAAATTTTTTTCCCTTATCGAACTGAAAAACTCTCAATTTTTTCGACAAAAATACACGGAGGAGTTGTTGAGGCGGATATGCTTGGTATACATATACGTTTCAACAAGTCAAACATATATGAATAGTTAGCTAGGTTTGCTAAGTTAGGTCGCGATTTTTGCATGCAACGGGCCCAAGCCGCGGTGTGCCGTGCACCCTTGAGCTGGTTGCCAATATAAAATCGGCTGAGTGCCTTAAGCGCTCGCCTTAGTAGTCCGGTGAAGCTGTTAAGACCTTGCTAGGTCAATAGCGTAGTCAGTTGGAGAAAAAAAAAATCAAAATCAAAATCAAAAATTCTTTATTCAGTTTAGGCCCTAATAAGGCGCTTATGAACGTCAAAAACTACCACCGGTTCGGAGATAACCCAGCCATCGAGAAGAACCGGCAAGAAACTCGACAGAACCGGCAAGAAACTCGACAATATCGAAAAAAGTCTGTGAGAATAAAGTTGTTTATATGTATTAATTACTTTATTGTTATGTTATAGTGGTGCTGTAGTGGAACCTTATTGAGTGCTTGTTTACGACTAACTAATTATTTACTCACTAAATACAATGTTAATATAATCGCGCTGATGCGCGCATAATATCCAGGGCAGCATGCAATGTACGTAACCGTACAGTATCAGAAATCACGTGTTTTATTTTGGTTAATTGTAATTTACTTATAAAAAGCACAATAATCTAAATAACTGACAGCCATATATGTGGGTTTGAATGTTTGGGATAATCTCCCGTACTATTGTTCTGTATTTAAAGATTCTTTCTTTTTTTTTTTTTATTGATGCACGACAAAGTGACTGCACTATGCCTGATGGTAAGCATAGTACAATCCAAAAACAGTGGCGACCACCGAGAGACAGATTATCCGTCGTCAGTCGCCGCTGTCATGCCGGCCATAATGACGAGAGTGTTTTCACTGTTAAAAAGTTATATTATCCCTGAGTATTTGTAGACCGGTGAAGCTGTTAAGATCTTGATGGGTCAATAGCGTAGTCATTTCGAGAAAAAAAATCCCTGAGTATTATAGAATTATTTATTTTGGTTAATATATACTTTTGCAATAATTAATCACAATAAATGTAATTAAAATCAGCATAAAATGTATATATAATATGCCATACGCTGCTTCAACGGTTAGAAATAAAATAATAAACTATATAGCAAAAATCGTAATTGCTTTTAACTTTACAAAAGTCCCTAACACCATTCATCCAAGCTTACTATCTCGGCCATTAAGATTGTTTTTTTATGTCAAAAGTAAAATAAATTTAACTCAACAAAAAACCAAGTTTGGATGTAAGTTTCAAGTATACATTTCTATACGATTTTTTGCGATTGGAAATACAATTGGGATCGGTAATAATCGATTTGGTGCAAAAGAAGTTGCGCGAGTTAACTAGTTGTAAATAAAAAAAACGATATAAGTTTGCAATTGTCTTACTTAAACACTACTGGCTAGTTGACGATCGATTTTTTGTTGTACTATTTACATATTTTTTCTTATCTAAAAAAATATCGGTGTATAATAACAAAAAGTTGTTAGTCTTAAGAAAAGATGTTTATTATAACCAGTACTTGTTCGGTTTAACATTATAAATTCTAATATTTCATAGATTGGTGTGGATGTGGAAGGAAAAACAAACAGGTTTTATATTAATAGAAAACATACTCTCAAACGGCTGTAATTTACGACACGCGAACTTTACGGTGTTTCGTTGGATTTCTGGTAACGTAATAATTGTATAGATAATAATAGCTATAGTGTTGTATTTTTTTTATTGTTTTTGTTTATGTATTTTTTATTGTAATACCGCTATGTTATATACTAGTAAATTTTCTTCGTGTGAAAGAAGTTTAGTTATTTCATAGTATCTGTGTGATTGTCTGGATTGTTTTTGATTTTTTTTATATGATATATCTATAGGTGCATTCTAGTAGCGAAATTGACACGTATGCCGTCACGGCAAACAGCATTACGCTCTCGTATGCCGTCATTGCCTTTCTATGCCAGTGTTCCCACCTCCTTTCTTTGTGTTTTACAATATTATGTAACTTATATGTTTTTTTAATAGCATTTTTGTAGCCGCTATAGAAAAGTGTACTACGTAATTCTACAAAAATGCACTGTCTTCCTGTAAAAGTGTTGTGAAAATCGGTTAAGCCCTTTCGAAAATTAGCCTAGATAAACAAAAGAAGATCTCAATTGTATTTATGTGTAGAGATTATAATGCGTGTAGATTATGATTTTATTTTTACCAGAGCTGGAAAATATTTCCAAAAATTTTTTTCCCGTTTCCAGTTACCATATTTATCAAACTAAATAACTTTTATTTGTAATACTTCAAAACGTTTTCTTTTGAAATCACATTTTTCTCGTTAAATACAAGAGTATTCACTGACGCTAATTTTGAAGTTGTTCGAGTCATTATCTAACAGTAAATACGTGTAGATGAAAAGACAATATCCTTAACAATTAACCTTCATTAGCAATGTTTAAATACACGTAAAAATATTACTACAATAAGGACAGTTACTCCAAACAGAAAAGTTATCAAGATCCAAACAATAAAACTTGACGAGAACAAAGGGAAGTCGCTTGTATGTACTTGATATAAGTATTGAGATCTGCGCGTGCCCGACAGAGAGGCACGCGAGATCGCGTGCCGCAATAACTCCTAGACTAAACTGACCTAACTCGGGTTTAGGTATCCTATATAATTTATGCGACACTGGTTCAGTTTACTAAAAATCGTTATTGAATACCATGGCGTAATACCTTGTTGAATATGTTTTATAACTTTAACATATCATTCCAAAAGTGTAGGCTAACTCCCCTTTATGCATATGGCGTCTTTAAAAAAAAAACATTAAAAAGAAAATATAGTAGGGCGAAAGCAGATTAAAACAGAGAACTAGATGTTGCGTTTGTATAATAGACTTCCCGTGAAATATCAGGATAAATATCATAAGCTTTTACATTTCCTTTTTGATGATTGATGCTAGAATTTTTAAAATTTTTAAAATTTCTATTCACGTGAATTATCCTCTGATTTAAGTGTCTTTTTTGACTTGGAAAAAAAAAACTATTTAAAACATTCTTCATTAGCGCTCCGCTCATATTGATATCGTTATGATATATCTATGGCTACCTTCTTCGCCTTTGTTTTTCAATTGCACTATATTTATCATCATGTACAGTGCAATTTACCTCTATTAAAAAAAAATCGAGGCAGTCATTAGGACTGTCGATAGAAGTGAAACTTTTGAATTTTTATACTATAGTGTGACAATATTTAAATTTCAGAATTACATTAAATTTGTTTATGGAAATTATTAATATTATTGTGGTTCTCAAGTTTATTGGCGCTCGGAGTAAAAATTATATAAATTTTTATTAAATTTATTAATCAATCAAACGTATGATGAGCTGCTAAACATCAATATTATATATACACAGGTCTCTACACTTTTCGAAATGGAATCGTTGTTGACCTGGAAAGGTCTTTACAGCTTCACCGAACTATTACTCTCTCTAAACTACACTACACGTCACTCTACACTACACGTCACTGGTCTGACGCAAGCCGCGTAAGCGCAGCCGGTCATGCTCACGTAGTATGTCATTACGTGAAATTATAAATTTATCTCCTGCCAAAAATAACGTTCAACGCACCTAAAGCAATTTTCATTTCAAAAAGAAGTGATTAATATTGTCTAGGTGACAGATTTGCGACTCAAAATTCATGTATATTCAAGCGAGAATGACATAATAATTTACCGTAGTGCTACTTGTAATACGTTCCTATAGCAATTATGTAAACGTATTCTGTGGTGCGTTTAGTTAAATTACACTTAATGGCTGACAGTCGCATAACTTGGGGCATAAACTTCACTGAAAGTGCATACAAAGTGTACGTATACATTGTTATTTTGTATTACATTTTTAAATAACTTTGAGTGACGCTTACTTATTAATATTTGATGATTATGATACTTCACATGAAACGAACATCAGAAAAAGAGTGATGTTTTGATATTTGATTGATATTCTGCCTAATTGGACACTTGAATGTAAACATACATTTTTTTCTTTTAATTTGTTTAATCGTTATTTCTTTTTGAATTGAATAAATTTACGATAAATTGTTATCTAAACAGTGATCTGTGTAGAAAATGTATGACACTATTTTAAAATAAAATCATTTTGTTATGTACAAAACCGGAAGTAGTTTTGGATAATTTTTTTAACCATTAAGCTATAAGAATGTCATCGGCGCTAAGAAAGACTACTTTCGATCAATGATATTTTGAATATTGCCATAGCATGTTACTTTATATTTACATAAAGTCACTTTGATATTTGATATCGAAAAATTGTAACTCATTTAGTGATAAAATTGTCATATGTGTCTAGGCCCCCCTCGGCAGCGACTTAAGCCTAGGTCCGTTCCCTCGGTGTGGAGCCCTTGAGTGCGCTGCTCGCGCGATACAGTGACACAAAAATTTAAATCACTGCTACAACACTACACGATCACCCCCACACACGTGCACGCCTATACGCTTACACATGAAAGTGGAAGGGTTTTATTTTTTTCCCTTATCGAACTGAATAAACTCTAATTTTCCGATAAAAAAAAATATATGGAGGGGTTGTTGAGGCGTGTATGCTTGGTACACATATGCGTCTCAACAACTCAAACATATATGAATAGTTAGCTAGGATAGCTAAGTTAGGTCACGAGTTTGCATGTAACAGGCAACAGCCAAGCCGAGGTGTGCCGTGCACCCTTGAGCTAGTTGCCCAAATAAAATCGGCTGAGTGCCTTAAGCGCTCGCCTTAGTAGTTCGGTGAAGCTGTTAAGACCTTGCTAGGTCAATAGCGTAGTCAGTTCGAAAAAAAAAAAAAAACAAAAAAAATCATATGCGTCTTTTTACAAGGGAGATTTTATTGCATTAATTTTATAATAACTTGCCACCAGCTGGCATTATATACAACGCCAACGTCTTACCTCCTAAACAACTGACTAGAAACACAAACGTGCTTACCTATTTGAACAAAATAATGTTTACACAATTTTGATATACCTCGGGTATTTATTACAACAAATAACAAACACGAACGGAGCCGCGGGTAACGCTTGTATAATGTGAATGAAATATGTATATTAGACTGATAAAAAAACGACTACTTTTTCTTTATTAAATATATAAGGAATATTGTTGGAAATGATAAATGATGAAAGAAAAACTTTTTAATACAATACAAATTAAACTTGATAATAATGACAAAAACTACAAAACGATTGACTAGTATAATTGTATCTGAGAAATTACAGACAAGATGATAGTCTGGAATATTTTGGCAAGATCTCAATCTGTCATGTAGTGGGTTTTATATTTTGTTGATAATCTTGTGTTATTCGATATTCGATGTTAACTAGTAATATAGTTCGGTTATTTTAAACAAGTAAAATGGATGGAAAATAATACCACGGAGCATGAATTCTGAAACAATCAACTAAGATCAATAACTTCAATATACATATACATACTATCTATACTAATATTATAGAGCTGAACAGTTTGCTTGCATGCTCTGATCTCAGGAACTAGGTACTAGTCCGATTTGAATAAGATTATCAGTGTTGGATAGCTAATTTATCGAAGAAGGCTCCATCCAGGTTATCACGTCATATCATCATGTTAAAACCAATAGGAGCCAATAGTACCAATGAAGAATATTTTAAAATCTTTTTTTTTCTTTTGAGAACTTCCGCTGCGTATTAGTGCTACCCCAATATAACTATTCCACACGGACGAAATCACGGGCAGAAGCTAGTGTAATATATTCAATATAACTTCACACTGAAATTCTAGCGATGCGTTCGAAACCAATAGAGAGGAGCAGTAAAAATAAATTTGTAAATGAAATATAACACTCGGAATAAGCACCGATTTGACTTTCATATATAATTTCTAACACCTTCACGTCAATAAAACTTAATACCTTCCATTTCTCACACTTCCACGGTTCATATCTTTTCCTGTCAGTTCATATGATAACTCAATTTCGAAATCAATTAACGAATGCACATAAATTATTCAGATTTCAATAAAAAAGGGATAATTATTTAAACTGCCAAATATAATCGTCTCTGATTGGAAACTACGATTTTAATTTTATTGACCACACGTGGGTTAAAAATTTTCTTTATACGAGTATAGAGAGTAAACGGTAAGGCACGTTTATGTTGCATACTGATTATAGTATGCATTTTCTTTCTTCTTTATTGTATTTTTGGTAACCAATATTCCAGTAGAATATTGGTGCCATTGTGGAGAAAGTAATAATATTTAAAGTTTCTTGCGATCATTTCAATGAACTAAAAAGATTGTGGCCACCTTAGAACTTTCCAGAGTGTTTTGTGTGGCAAATCAGAATCTATGCTCCGTGGTATTATTTTCCATCCATTTTATTGGGTCCAATAATCCATGCAACGTTAGAAAATACAGAGCCAAATAATACAAGATTATGAATAAAATATTAAATTTACTATTTTTCATTTATTTATTTGACATTTCAAGATCCCGCAAAATCTCCATTCCCTTTCTTATGCACATGTGAACAGTTGTACGAACTCTGTGTGACTTTACTGTAATACGTTTTTTCTTTTTTTTTATATCAAAGGAGGCAAACGAACTGGTGGGTCACGTGATGTTAAGTGATCACCACCGTCCATAGACACTGGCGACATCAGGGACGTCGAAAGTGGGTTGCCAGCCTGTATATGGGAGAAGGGGGAGGGGAAGGAAAGGGAAAGAAGGAAAGAGGAAGGGACATGGTCCTCCAGCTCTCTCATTGACCGAACGAAACACAACAATGCAAGCACTGTTATTTCACGTCGGTTATCTGTGAGAGGAGTGGTACTACCCCGGAGGAGCCGACCCATTCATGCTGAAACCAAAAATAGCTTCAGCGGGGCTCTACCACCTACAAAGCGGGGCTCTACCACCTACAAAGTCTACTACCTTGGTGTGACTTGATTCAGCAGTTTTCTTTTTAGTTAATTTTGTGATTTTTGTATGACTATTTTCCATCCACATCACTTGTTTAGTGAAACCAAGCGATATTTTGTAAGTTGTCAACAATCTTTAATTTTATAAAATACAGGGACATATAACTCAACGTTATGAATAAAAATGC
Organism: Antheraea mylitta; assembly: GCA_014332785.1. Taxonomy (NCBI): domain Eukaryota; kingdom Metazoa; phylum Arthropoda; class Insecta; order Lepidoptera; family Saturniidae; genus Antheraea; species Antheraea mylitta. The sequence continues at coordinate 394,829 of JACEII010000061.1, read as the reverse complement.
GGCTACATAGTGAATGAAAATTCCGTTAAAAAGTCTTGTAGATATTTTGTAAACTTCATTTGGAGATATTTTAAAATTTACTACTCGTAAATGGACCCCTTTTGACATTTATAATAATAACGATGTATAAAATTATAATTCAAAATCAGTGTCATCATAATGTCACATAAAATACTGTGCCAACATTCAATAAGAATTGATTACGCGTTAGTCGTATATTATTAACTTATTCAAAGTACAGTTAATTTCAACAAAATTCTTTTGAATAATTAATGATGGAGGTAGGAATTATATCTGACTATAACTTTGACTTCGATTCTTTGTATGAACCATTTGCTTGTTTTTTTTTAAACAACAATAATTTCCAATACATGTCCTTTACCTTCCCCTTCTTCCTCTTAAGTAGGTTTTTTTTTTTTATATATTTTTTTTAGTCTGCAGACTCTTGGTCCGCACCTTTTTTTTTGCTAATATGTAGTTTTTTTTTTTAACGTAAAAATCGTATCCGTGAGCATATATATATATACATTATTATTATTAGTAGTTAATAAATATTCACTGTTTAATTATTATTAACTTTTTTTTTTGTTTTAATGACGTTATTGTTTTTATAGCGCTTGCATTGAACCTACTTATCGCGTTGTCTCTTAAGTAGGGTTGGCGTAATAAGTTTTCCCCTAGTTTTCTTTTCTATTAACCTTCAAATCGGTATTGACAATTTTATACACATTTCATTCGATAGCCTCTGCCAGTGATTTCGTCCGCGTGGAATAGTTACTTTGGGCCAACGTTAACATGCAGCGGAAGCTCTCAAGAGGACAAAATACCCCAATTTTGAAACATTCCCCATTAGTGCTCCGCTCCTATTGACCTTATCATGATGATATATAGCTTATAACCTGCCACGATAAATGAGATATATAACACTGCAAGAATTTTTCAAATCGAATCAGTAGTTCCTGAAATTACCCGTTACGCCGTCACAAACTCACAAATTTTACATCTATATAATATTAGTATGGATTACACAGTCCTTTTATACCTTCATCGGTCTTTCTCTTTTCCTATATCCGTTCACTTTGGTTTATATTACTTGAATGCGTCCTTGTAATATGACTACATCGGGCTATATGATTACTCCTTGATTTCTCTGCCATATCCTTTTGATATATTCATTCGTAATCTTGTCAATTCTAGTTATATCATACATATATCTTAATATTCGCTTCTTTGTCACGTGCAATATTCTTTAGTTAATCTTGGAATTATAAAAGAAAGTTTAGTCATTAGTACTATCGACAGATGTAAAAACTGGAAACAAGGGATTAGTGTCTCTTTCAAATCTATTGGCACTTCGAATAATAATTATATATATTTATACTCTCAAAACAGAATATCATTATTAGGTGTACACAGGTCCCTATACAACGCGTCGCTAGTGTGACGCAAGCCAAACAAGCGCTATACATTATCACGCTTAATCGTAGTCCGGTGAAGCTGTAAACGCCTTATAAGGCCAATAACGTAGTCAGTTCGAAAAAAAAATCACGCTTAATAGCATGTTATGGTGCGAAATTATACGTTCATCTCGTGCCAAAAAGTACCGCCCAACGCGCTTAAAGAAGTAGTCACCTTAATCAACATACATTTTAAAGTGAAAATGAATTAAAAAATGTTGGGAATTTCTATAGTTTGGTTTAAATGAATAAATAACAATAAAAATAGACTAAGAAATTTCATTAATTTTAATGACATATAATTGCCATATTATTTAAGTTACAAGATACATGATACAGTATATTATTTTTAGACGCGCACTTTAATGTAAATAAAGTTATATATCAATATACCTGTAAATTTGATAGCGTTATCATCGGCTTCGGTATTCACGTGAAATCTATCACTAACTGAAATTGATAAGTGTGTCTTTCAAGGGCTGTCAGCGGTAATGAACAGCGCTTTTCAATCGACATCGTGGCTATTATAAAACTGTGTGAAGCAACAAAAGCGCTGTAGACGACACCCGCCCACGGCGTCATGATAATGACGATATATGGCCCAATTTGCACGTAAGTGCCACGGTTAAGGAGACAAAAACACAATAGGAATTTAAAGGTCTGTAATAAAAGTAATCGGTGGGACCGTAAAGCTATTATATTTTTTCTACCATAAGCCATGTCATAGCGTGAGGAGATAACCTTTCGGTGACGTTGAATGGTTAGGTACATGTGTGTTAGGTCAGAGCGAAGTTCGGACTTTGTTTTTTCTTTTTTATCCTTTCACTGGTGGATATTCAAGACTTCTATTCTTCGTTTTTTATCTTAAGAAAATATTTTAAATAAGAAAATATTGGAGTTTAAAATATACTTTGATGAAAAAGTTGTAAAAAAATTGGTTGCCTGCAAAGTCGGTTTACGGGTGACAATTTTACGTGATAAAGTAATAAGAAAACAATGATGAGAAATTGCATATTTTTGTGAATTGAATTTAATTATTCTATATACATATATGGATAGATGCGTCACAAAATAGAACGCTTAGACCGATACCGCCTCTCTGTCGCTTGTTCCGCGCTCTCGCTTGTACGCTAGGCTCTGGCGGAACGCGACAATGAATCACAATTTTTCGTGCGTGCAACCGGCGTTCATCGATCAATAAGACGTTATCACGTCAAAAACAAATGTATATCCATTCCAAGACATCAGTTATTGTAAAATAACTAAATATGTATGAAATTGTATTCCCCATTTATCTGAAGTTACAGCGAAATAGCAGATCTATAATTTTTATACCAAAAATGACAAACTACGTCAATTATGCTTTATATCTATGACCCTGATTGTGCCCGCGTGGTGTATTAAAAACGATCATTGTGATATATGTGTGGTTTGTAATAGAAGTATGATTTTGTGTATAGCATAAAAGTAACTATCCATCATATTTAATAATATCCATTTTAAGCCATAGACGTTTGTATTATACTTGGGTAACATTTAATTGTTTAGATAACATACTACAATAGAATATATTCGTAGTAAGGTTGTATTTTTTATCTCATTTTATCTCATGTTATTTAATCAAACGTGTAGTCAAACCTAGCCAGAGAATTCATCTATGATTTAAAAAATAAAAAATGAGAGGTGTCAAGTGACACCCGGATGAAACGAAGTTCCTTTCGATTAATTAGTGAAGGAATTGTAATAAAATTTTAATTTTATAAAAGAAGAAAAGATTATCACTATTGTTTAATTCAATTTTAAGAAACTACAATTATTAATAATACACGCACGGCTTGCTAAATACATACGTTCTGATATTGTAATATTAAAATATGATTTATTTTTGAATTTATTAAAATTATGACGTATACACTTGCTAAACACACAAAATGTGTAGATTATAATGCGTATGACTTGGTTAGCACAATAATAAAGAGAGGTTATAGTGCGTACTTGCTAAAAATACAAAAGAATTTATTATTATCTGTATATAATCTCTACTTACCTAACTCCATCAGCAATATCCGGAACTTATGCAGAAACACTGTTAGTATTCATTATTATTATTATTTTTTATTATTTACAAAAAACCTGTATACACTCAACAAAAATAATCGTCGCGACACCACACTGTTCAATGCGAAATAGAAATGAAAATATCTGGCTTGCTTTCTATAAGAGAGAGAGAGACAGACAGAGAAACATGCGACGCCGCACAGCTTACAATAGCTTACTATAGCAAAAAGTGTCGTGACAACTTTTCGTAAGAATTTTTTCCGTCTATCCCCCTTTCACAACGCGCGATAAGGAACTTCGTTCCAACAATCACATAAATTGATTTTGTGGGTGTCGAGTTATAATCGTATTAACTAGCAGAGAGATATCTCCTTTAATAATTTGCAAAGATAATATACAACTCTCTTGTTCAAAGTTTAGAAGCTATGACAGTAAAATTAAGTAGCTCTTATACAGTTCAGATGACTCATATTATTGAATATGACACACAAACTTAGTCGTTTTATTATCGCACGGTGCAAACTGGAAATCATAATTTTCATACGTGCGAAGTCATAGGTGGTGATTGCTATCAGTTGGGCGCCACGACTGCGCGTGGGCGAATATGAACTAGGGTGGGTTATTCTACACTAAATAATATTGAATTAATGTTTCTTCAATTATGTTTGTTTTTGAATAAATTGTTTTTAAGTGAAGTAGGTTTACAATTTATAATTGTGTTATTTTATACTATATATTTATATGATTGTGTTTGTGACTTAAGAATGAGCAGTATGTCAAATAGCACAACATATTTTTCAACCACGTTTTATCGTTATTTGGAAATGTTATGGAGGTAATAGTTGACTCTATTCAATAATACCGGATTAAATATTGAGTAATATAATTCAGCATTATATTATGTATTAAATATAGCAAGCTGATTAGAGCTATTCTGATCTGATGGGTATTCCTAACTTTACCGCACTATAAAAAAAAATCGACAGTGCCCTAAATCAATGCAGGTCAATGAAGTTGTAACTATTACTTTTAAGCTGCGATTATTACTTTGACATAAAAGAAGCCGTACAATAACAGGTGATGATGTAATACCGCTGGTATTAAAAATGAAATAAAAAACAACAATTTTGTTGCCGCTCGAACAGTCACAAGCGTAAATACTCATTTTATATGTTTAAAAGGAATGTGCAAATATGTACGACGTTAAATCAATATTTGGTATAAAATTCGTTCATTTTCGGGACAATATATACTTTAAAAAAACATTTCAGAAACGGTAAACAAGTAATGAACCTATTGCATTATGTAATGACAAAACTACAAACAATAAAAACTCAACGTTTATTTACGAATTTATTTCATTAAAATTCATGTTAGCGCTACAGTAATTCCTAAATTCTTTAAACATACCTTACATAGTAAAAAAAATCGTATGGCAAATATCAAATGAGTGTATATGTATTTACGTCCGTATATTTTAAACTATATATGTGTATACTACAAAACAGTAATTTCGTAAAAATAAAACTTTAAATTATGTATTTATTATGAGGCACACGCATTCGTATTCGTTACATCATACAAAATGTATTTTAAAAACTTTTATATTTTTTAAAGAAAAATGTTTTTAGAATCACCTCTCTAATAACCGTCCAATGCGCCCGCGCATAATATAATTGCAAATCATCGGCGCCTGGCCTTTGATCTCGACATGAAGATGGTTATTAGGTATAAGTGAGGGTGAAATGATGTTTAAATGTACGCTTGTCTTACAAATTGTACGTGAAATAATGAAAAGCCTCATTTCGCTGTTACGTTGTCTGATCGGTTTCAGACTGTAATTTGACGGGAAGTTGTACTTAGCACTTTACTGAGGTCAAACGTGGATACACTATAATAATGACTGTCCATTTACGCCTGCTATTCGTTCTAGCGTAGGTGGATAGACTGAAGGATCTATCTTCGTTAATAAATCCGCATTTTTGTCTGTATATTTATATAAATTTTGCAATTCTATGATAGACATGTGTTATTTTGATCCTCTGTTGGTATTTATGGCATTTCATGTAATAACGGTTTAGCAGAAAGCTATAAGAATCATCAATAATATTTTTAGGGGTATAAAAAATAAAATCACAAAAAAAAACATTCTTAGCTGTTTTTGATGAAAAATTGCATGAACATAAAATGATCAATAGTGATTTTAGAAATTATATTGTAAGTTAGGTTTTGAGACGATAATAAACAAATTCATATGAAGCCGCGGCCACATTGATTGGAAGATATAGTTAGTTATAAGAACACTTTTTCTAATCTCATTTCATATGTCACATAAGGTCAAAAGGATGTCATAGCTATTTAAACTCAAGTACATTGCTAAATCGTTATTAATGTTAGAAGAGAAAGCAAAATATTGCATTTCCTACCCGATTTAATATAAACACGCATAAAACTGAAGAGTAAGTTTCTTCAGGTTAATCTCCAAACGGTTAAACAGATTTTGAATATGAATGGAGACATCATTTTTCATAATATGATCAACGCAACGTATCAGTACATTTTATAGCGTGACTAATCAGCAATAGTACAGATACAATATGTATAAGTCAATCGAAAGCATGTAGTTCCCTTGTAGCTACAATCCTACTTTTATGACAACGTAGTAGTGGGATAAACTAGGACTTAATAATGAGGACTTACTGATATAATGAAGTAAAAGGAAATTTGTCTATTTCTTAAATCTTACTTACCGTAAACGGTCAGTAACGCTGGCTCGGACACTCTCTTCCCAGCTATATTCTCCGCCACGCAACTATAGTTCGCCATATCCTGATAACAAAAACCTTTTATCAATTACTTCTATTATTTTTTCTATTGGCGCATTTATAAAAAGTTAAGATTAGATTTCTTGTAAATGTTAAATCTTGAGACACTCCCTATAAAGCGTATTTTAAAACACGAAAAAAAACAAGGTTTCGTTGCTCATTCATGTATTAAATATTAGTGGTGGTACTCATGACTTAAACTGCTTTTAATTATCAATTTAGTTACAATCTGGGTCCTATATTATACTATAGTAAATAAATAATGAATTTATTAGTCTTTTTGGTTTTATCTAAGTCTTTGATTTGATGTTACTTTGCACGTCTGCTTGAAATTGACTGGCCTGTTGTCACATCTCCGCCGGTTAACATGGAAATAATCAAAATGGTTTAAGTTTTTTTTTTTTCTTTCTCGATCTGACTACGCTATTGACCTGGCAAGGTCTTAACAGCTTCACCGGACTACTAAGGCGAGCGTTTAAGGCACTCAGCCGATTTTATATTGGCAACCAGCTCAAGGGTGCATGGCACACCTCGGCTTGGCTGTTGCCCGTTGCATACAAAATCGCGACCTATCTTAGCTAACCTAGCTAACTATTCATATATGTTTGAGTTGTTGAAACGTATATGAGTACCAAGCATATCCGCCTCAACAATTCCTCCATATATTTTTATCGGAAAATTTGGAGAGTTTTTCAGTTCGGTAAGGGAAAAAAATTTACCAAAAATAACCCTTCCACCAAAATGTGTAGCGTGTAGGCGTGCACGTGTGTGGAGGTGATCATGTAGTGTTGTAGCAGTGATGTATGGGTGTGTCACCGTATCGCGCAAGCAACGCACTCAAGGGCTCCCTACCGAGGGATCGAACCTAGGCTTGAGCCGCTGCCGTGGGAGGCCTAATCGGGTGTGCGGGAGCGAAGTTAACCCCTAGACCGCGGCGGCGCGATCTGTGGTTACGCGGGCGTGGGCGTGCGCACGCTCTGTTACGAGGGACAGGCTGGTACTGATCGTTCGCTGACGTGATATCGTCGGGAGGGTCGTTGAAGATGTGTCGCGGACGTCTTTTATAACGCCCAGCGTTGGGCACGGGTTCGTAATTCGTGGCGGATACCACTAACGGACTGGGATGAATCGCGGCTCGCTCGAAATAGCTATCTGTAAGTGATTTTATGTACGCCCAGATAGACGGCATCTCCAGGTCCCTATGGAGATCCGCCTTTTAAATTTTTAAAAGCATTTTACGCAGAGCCCGGGTCTGCAAAACCTGAAGCGTATCTAGATTCTTCGCGTGGGCGAAAACCGGACAACTATACGTCATTACCGGACGAATACAAACTTTATATAATGTGAGCTTATGTCTGAGGGACAGTTTGCTCTTCTGACAGAGTAAATAATGAAGGCGACCCAAGACCATAGCGGCTTTGTCTCGCACTCTCTTAATGTGAGGATCAAATGTTAAATGTCGGTCTAAAGTGACGCCGAGATACTTGACCTCGGTGGTCCAAGGTATCTCGGAATCGTATAGCCTTATGGGCTTTAACTTGTTATCGCGATATCTAGGATCGAAGAGTATCGCGGCACTCTTATCAGGGTTAATACCTATACGCCATCGAAGAAACCAGTCACCGAGCGTGCTAACGGCTTTTTCGATGCGATTCCTAAGGACTTTCGGCCGCCAGCCAGAGGCGTAGATAACTGTATCATCAGCATAACAACCTACCTCGACTCCCGGGAGCTTAGGTAGGTCGCTGATGAACAGGTTGAAGAGGGTGGGCGCGAGTATTGAGCCTTGTGGCACACCTGAGCGTATCGGACGGGGCGATGAGAGTTCGCCGTCTACTCTAAAACGGAAGGTTCTATCGGCTAGATAATCACGGATGATGTGAACTAACCTATCGGGTATACCGGCTTCATTTAGCTTGTATATGAGCCCTTTGTGCCAGACCTTATCGAAGGCCTTGGCCACATCGAAAAAGACTGCTATCGTGCGTTTCGGATTAGTGTTTTTCACGGGCGGATCCGGCTTCGGGTTCGGATCTTTATTAAAATTAGAAAAGATGTACTCCGTGAGGCGAAGTACTTGATCCGGACAAGAGTGTTTGGCGCGAAATCCAAACTGTTCAGGCGGTATTAAACTACTGTCGTTTATCGTGACCTGGAGACGGTTCAGAAGGAGCCGCTCGTAAAGTTTCCCTAGTGTATCAAGCAAACTAATCGGACGATAGCTATCGGGAAGCGTAGCTTTCTTGCCGGGCTTGTGAATTCCTATCACTACGGCCCTCTTCCAGACGGCTGGAAAATGACCCTGGGACATGGCCGCATTGAAGATGCAAACCAATAGAGCTATGATGCGGTCAGGAAGGAGCTTCAGAACCTCGTTCCTGATCCCATCGGGAGCAAATGGTTTAAGGATGCTCTGTGGAATAGCGAAATACGTTTAATAGATTCTGTGAGCCATAATAGGAACCGATCAATTCCAGTCGGAAGTGCAAAGTAACATACAATCAAGTCCTTATGTCGTATTTCGGCAAAGTAACGTTTTCATCAATTAACTGTTTTAGTATTTCGTTTTTAAGTTTTGGTAAAAAAATTATTATACTTTTATATTTTTCATAATCTTTTGTATTTCACAAAAATGGGGATTTATAATCACCTCTCCGTATTTCGTATATAAGATAATAACGGAAGGAATAAATTTGACACAGCGATAAGTAATACGCTGTCTCTTTGCTTTGTGGTTCGGAATTAATGGTTTTTTCGCTGGTATAATGAATGTTCTCTGAAGTTTAAAATGTTTTGCTTCTGGAGCGATGTAAAATATTACTCTCCTAAGTTTTCTACAAAATTGGTATTAAGTTTTTTAAAATATATTTTATTATTCATGCATGAAAGGATGGTTTTAGCACCAACCGCTTTACCATAATAGGATTACGACTGTTTACCCATTTAGCAATTTTAGTTATTCCTGATGACGAATTGTATGTTATTGCAATTATCCTATATAGGACTGTACGCACAAATATTTCCAGTCATATAAAACAAGCAGTATATACAGATAAGGCATGTTTTGGCAAAGCGTAGGAGTATTTACACACTTCGAGTGACAAATCATCAAATATAAATTATTGAGTTTTAAAGTTTTAGAATTAGTAAGTTTTAAAGCCTCTTCTTGGCCGTAGAAAATGGTGGCTAACTGGTATGGTAGAAAATTCCTTGGGGAAACCTGATGAACACTTGAAAAATATTCTTAAAAGACCAGCATGTATGCAAGAGTTATCGTATTTTATTTGACAATATGTTGACGATAAAGTTATTACTTATGGATACAATCATATTTTAACTGAATCTATTTGATGATGTATTAATTGAATCAGAAGCGACTCTTGTACTAATTAGCACAATTTATTACGAACAATTTAGAAGATAAATATTTAAATACAGAACATCAGCAACACATGCGAGGTACAATCACAAACAACTCATTACATCTCCGGTTTCCGGTACACAGCGTTCACTAATTAGAAGGTAGTAACCAGACATGTATTAATTGCTGACAGTGGAGTCGCACGTTGTGGTCGCGTAACATGATATTTGGAGGTGTTGAAAGTTCCCTAATTAATGTAATCATCATTAGTATTTTTTGAGATAATACGTTCAAGTTATATTAATTTCGACTTTATTAAAAATCATTTTGATTTCCATTCCATTAACACATGGTAACATTAATATAGGCAAAATTAATATCACCATCTTGTCTATTTGTTAGTATAATTAAATATTATAACTTCTATCGTCATTTTATAAGTCCCGATCTACTACGTGTATATTCTGATTAAAACAATGGTGATCATATAGCAGTTGGTCAAGACTGATTAAAACTTGTAGAATACAATACACATGGTAATAAAGGCAGCACTGCGGCTGATTTTCAGACAAAGCTGCGTCTGTGTTGATGGATTAATACAATGTTCCGTATGAGTTTATCAACGTCACTGTCAATTACACTAATACTTAGTCATCTCTACTTGATGATAAAAACTAAATTTAAGCAATAGTCGGATATATTTATGCAAATATTATTATTTCTGTTTTGATCTTTATAATAATTTATACAATTGAAAGAGATTATCTTCAGCTTCAATGGTTTTAAATTAGCACATAAGATTGCTGCTTCCTTTGTAAGGTGAGACTTGAGTGCTACAAAAGGACGACGCAAGTCGACAGCGACTTCTGTTGCAATTAATATACGTCAGTAGCGCACGAATAATTAGTCGCAGTCTCCAAATGTGAAGATAAATAATTCACCACAAGACATGATTACGCGTCCTGACGCTTTGTAGAAGAATTTTAATGAAGTGTAAAACTCATTGCATGTCTCACAATATCATCACAGTACGATTGGACGTATGCAAATACTAAATTGCCTTTGGACTATTGTCCGATTGTTGTAGAAGTTTATTTCAAAGACAAACCTTGTAAACACCAATATGCTTTTCCCTCAAGTGGACCACGCTGTAAACATAATTTATAGAAACCATGCGTTAGTTTAAAGCTGACGTAATATTGACATGTGTTTTAAAGTAATGCCCGGGCACTTAATGCCCTTAATCATTGTTTGGATCTGTGGTCTCCGTTCATGGGGTTGTAATGTTTTATACGATATTTATAGGCCATTAAATTATTTTATTAAAATGAGTACTTGATATTATTAACGCATCTGGCGTATGTTCCCATGTCGCTTGGAAATATTGACGAAATGTTTACAAATATGTGGCAAGGCTTAGGAGTAAACGCCAAGCTTTATACTTATTGAGATTGTTAATCCTTACTCTTTGTTTCCATTGCTGAATAGATGAATACGATACATGTAAAAGTAATTTAGAAATTTGACTCGTTTCTTTATTTACGAAGTGGTTAAAACTAAAATGTAACATAATAAGAAATGTAAATTTAACAGTAAATTAAATCGAAATTATAAAACTATATAATTAGAGACTTGTAAGTAAAATATCAGACAATGAGTCAAATTTATATTATAATTGATTTCAGATTTTATTTATAAATTAGGGTAACGAACCTTTGTTTAAGTTTTCCGTACAATTTTGGTAATAGATCCCTGATCATTAATAATGGATAATCTATAAATATCACTTAATGAATTTATAGTTAAGTAAGCACTATGTGTGGTTACACATGACTTAGTGGTTACAAGGATGTTGCACTTGCACGCCAGATGTTCAGCTCTAGAATACATGCGCTACCCATTAAGAGCTTTTATCTCTATGTGAACAAATCATGGATTAAATTATATAATACCTTCATGAGAATCGATCAAACTTACTGAGGGCTTTCCTGTGATTCTCTCAAATTTTTTATTAGGGCTTATATTCAATGTTACCATAAAATCCGCTTACAAATTTGACGAATTGTAAATATAACACAACGATGATTTTTTGATGCCTAAATGAGTTCAACACTATTGTATTCGTTCGTTCATTTTTTATTTTAGTGCTATTTCAAGGATTTTGCCGTTTCTCTTTCTTTAGTTATTAATTCCAGAACCGCAATTTTATATCTTTAAATATATCACCAATTATTTTATTACTAAACGAGAGAAAAATAACAAACATTTGCAGATTGAATTAGGGAAACTAAAAATGTCAACCTACCAAGAATAAGATTAAATTATGCAAAATCTATTTTAAGACATAATATACAATATACTAACTTGCAATGTTGCTCTGGATATTAGCAGGTTTCCTTCAGCTGAAATGAGGACATTGTGGTCTTGTTGCAATGGAGATCCGTGTTTGAGCCAGGAGATGCGGGGAGGTGGGGCTGCAGCTGGTGGCGAACAACGAAGTGTCGCTGCTGACCCTGCTTCCACAGAGGCAGCGCTTGGTGATACCGCAAAAGGCTTCTTGAGGTCTACGATACAAGAGTATTTTATGTTTATTTGAATGATAAACAGAGTCAGAAAATGTCAGTTCATTGATAATGTATGATACAATTAAAGATAATTTGTCTTTTTAATTTAAATTTATATTATTATTTATTTTTTTATTTATTTTATTTATATTTCTCGTAAACATAGAGTGCGACTGGCTTCAAGTGATTCTGCCGTGAGTGATAGGCATTTGACGACAGCTTTTCAACTTAAGCTAGCCAGGTAAGTAATAGAAAAAGCATTATAACACTATCTATAGGTTTTATCGCGAAGAATGAATTTAGTAGTCGACTGTAAAACTGTTAATTAAAAGAAAATTCTTTTTTCAATACAAGGATTTCATTTGCAGTTCTAACGTAACAAAGGATTTAATGATTTGAATAGATGTTTATATAATTTAGAAATTATTTTAAGAAATGTTGCCAAAATAAAGGTCCTTTTTTATGTATAGGTACTATATATGTTTTTGTTGAAAAAATATATGACAATTTTGTCGTACTATCTACTCATATACTATATGTAAGATACTATAAAAATAATTTATTGTTTTAAGTGACCGTGTACTATTTATTGCAGTGTTTGTATCAATGCTGGTCAGAAAGCATGTCGCAAATATCACAAGTAACGACAGTAAGTTAAAATATACGTAGAAGCGCGATAAGAGATAAAAATATGAATGTGTGCGTGCGTGTGTGTATGCATGCGTGAGTGCACGCACTTGTGTGTGTGTGAGAGAGAGAGTACGGTGAGTATTATTAATGCATATCAATACAAAAGAAAGTAGAGTCATATAAGGACTGTTAACAGCATTAATATTCGTAATAATGGAATAACTGTATTATTTTTTAATTGGAAACAATTATAGCCTGAACTACTTAAATTTCCTAATTTTTGAATTGATATTATTGACATTACTTTGGTTTCTACATCTATTAGTAATCCGAGCAACAGTTATATGTCTTTTTATATAGTTTATTAATAAATCAAAACTATGCTGGGCTGCACAAGCTCATTACAAGATGTTACAATCATGCATGTAAATATCGAGGTCGTCGGTGACGTGAATTCCTAAGCTTTCCTCTACGAGAAATTGCTTAACGCGGCTAATGAAGTTTTCACTTCAAGAACATCGAATATCTATTGAATTAATGTAAAATGTTTACTTCAAAACCGATATCCCGTTTAAGACGAATTAATAACGAACCCGCATTTAACAAAATAACTTTAATAACGTAACAATCGACGTCAATAACAATTTATAAAACGCGACGTCTCAACAAAGCTGCCAAAAAGTTTTCCAACTGATTCAATTAAACGACATCGGGTATGTTGCGCAATTTTCTTCGGTCCATGTTTAGAGTATCGAGCGGTTTTAAATTACAACAATGACCTGTATATCAACAAGTAAGTAATACATCACTCCATATTATAATATAGAGTCATACGCCACGTTAGTCTGGCTGTCTGTCTGCAATGAAATCAAAACTACTGAACTGATTTTCATGCGATTTTTACCAGTATATAAAGTGATTCATGAGAAAGGTTTAAATATATAGTTTATCATGGTTTTCTTTTCATATCACAACATACACATACACCGAACTCGCTAGTTTATCCTAAACTTAGCTTCTGATGAAGATCCGCTTTATGAAAAATGATCTGTATCCTTAAGGGATAGCCATAAACTTTAAGAAAATATGAAACCAAGCAATTATTTATACCAAACTCTAAGACTATAAAAAACCAAGTGCCTTCTTAAAAATCTATAAAATATCATTGACAGACCAGTTAAATAACTACACAAATCAGTGCCAATTGCTTTGCAAATGTTTTATCTCTATCTATATTTCTTTTTGTTATTACATTTATATAACCTTACGCACATAACATGCACAAAAGATTGTGACATTAGTTATAATTCAATTATTTTATAATGTTGTAGTGTAAAATAATATAATATAAAATTATATTTTAAAGCGTTAACTCGCTAACTCGTTTATATTGGACCACACGACAAGGTTGTAACTTCTCACGTCGATCTTAATAACAAAAACGCAACGGGATCGGGAGATTATATAATTTCGTATCGGACGACTCGGCTCGGCCGCGTCCCACAACGATAATTGCTGTTAATTAAACAATTTAACGCTGTTTTATCGCGTTTACGACATTTGTTAACGAATGTCGAAAATTGTTGATTTTTTTTAACGTAATTTACATAAATACAAGTTTCGTTTTAAACGTGTAATTAAAAATATGACGATCAATTAAATCGGAACTTTATATGAGAAAATGAAACGCGTGTGTAAAATAAAGTTGTGTAACCAATCGAATGTCACGATTTTGATGAGAGTTTTTTTTTTTTTTTTCTATGTCATATAGTAGGCAAACGAACATGCGGGTCACCTGTTGTTAAGCGATCACCGCCATCCATAGACACTAGCAACCCCAGAGGAGTCGCAAGTCGTGCGGTGCCAGCCTGTGTTTGTGTGAATGGAGAGAAAGGGGGAGGAGAAGGGAGGGGAGGGGAGATGGGTCTCCAGCGCTCTCACTGACCGAACGAAACGCAACAATGTAAGCACTGTTACTTCACGTCGGTTTTCTGTGAGAGGGTGGTGCTACCCCGGACGAGCCGACCCATTCAGGCTGAAACCAATAATAGCTTCAGCGTGGCTCTATTCTTATTAAAATACTAGCTTGTTACGCCAAATTCTTTCTCGTGGTATTCACCATCATTATCAGCTTGTAAGAAACCCACTGTAGAGTCATAGGCTTCTCCCCGAAAGAAGGTATGGGCATAATCACTGCGACAGCCCACGACGTACTGAACTGAAATCCATAGTTTTATATTTTCCCACATAGAGGTTCAGGTTTCCTCACGATGTTTTCCTGCAACGTTAGCCGATACAGTTGCCAATTGAAATTAGTAAATGTAAGCGAATTCCTAATAATTTATTGGTATATTCCGGGATTCGAATCTACGGACATCGGAACAATACTCGACCGGTAAAACCACTAGTCCACTACGACTTATAGTTATTGTTAATACTGTTGTTATATTATGAAAATTATGCATTTTATGTAAGATAATTTAGAGCTCATTGATCTTATGTTACGCATATGTTAATTTTGTCTTTATTCCTTAACTCTTATGAAATTGCTTAATGGTATGTAGTTTCTTATAGTCTGAAAAACCTTAAATCTATTACTATTAACAATCTTCACAAAATTGATACGGTTGTTTCTGTACCAAGTTCGGAAAAATCACAGATTCTTCAAACTTATTTAAAAAAAAAAAAAAATTTTTTATTTTATTTAGGCCCAAAGAAGCTGCTTATGAAAATCAATGCTACCACCGGTTCGGAAAACAACCCAGTCATCGAGAAGAACCGGTAAGAAACTCGACTTTTACTTTCTAACACTAACACGTAGCGGAAACACTCAAGAGGAAAAAATCCCCAATTTTTAACATTCTTCATTGGTGCTCCGCTCCTATTAGCCTTAGCGTGATGATATAGCCTATAACCATCGTCGATAAATGAGCTATATAACATTGAAAGATTTTTTTAAATCGGATCAGTAGTTCCTGAGATTACCCCCTACAACGCCACAAACTCACAAACTTTACCTCTTTATAATATTAGTATAGATACATTACACGCTACAATCGTTTTTAGTGAATACACGGAGGTAAGTTAATTATTAAAAATCCAGACATCATCACCGTTCACATATCGATCCACTCTATAATAGCTTTTGACACCAAAACCTGTTTGAACCCGAAACATGACATTTACATGTATAGATTTGTATAATACAAAAATACTGATAAACAACATGTGACATGTTGACAAAAAAAAACAATAGTTATTCACATATATTTGCTAATTGTTAATCATTCGTACACTCTATGCTATCTATTACAATGGTGAAGCTGTTAAGACCTTGCTAGGTCAACAGCGTAGTCAGTTCGAGAAAAAAAAAAGATAATAATTAGTTCTTTAAAAAAAACCCCAATTTTTTTTATTTCAATGGTTGCTGTATACGCTTACATAAAAAACATAGAAAAATACAGAAACACAAAACACGATGAACATTTTAAAGTGAAAACGTAAATGTACTTTCCAATTCTCTAATGAAAACCTCGGGTTTCATTTACACCGACTCTAAACAACTCTACATAGGGTATACGGGAGAGTAATGGACCGCTCACTGAACAGATTTATGGTCTCTCTACGCTGAACTACTCTCGAGTTGGTTTCACTTTACGCTAACTCTACAGGAAGCATTATTAGTTTTTCTTGTCGAGTTATTTGTGAAGGTATTTTATTTATTTTGATTTGTTTTAGTTAGACCGATGTCCATAATACAAAAAATACCACGGGTATTCTTACGTGTATTCGTACAGGGTAAGTGGTGATCTGGTGGTTTGACCGATGGAATATCAACCCGATGCTCGCAGGTTCTAGTTCGAGTTAGACAATTCTTCAGTTATCATCTCTCGTTATTTCAAGGAATGCGTAAATAAAGGGTCTATTACTCTACTCTACATGACTTGAGAACCCACGTTTTCGGAAGAAAACTAGAGCGACAAAGGACAATTAGTAAAAATAATAACTGTCCCAAAATAATATACTTCAAACGAATGAGTCATAAATTCATTAAAAATTTCCACATTTTCCATTTGAATAAAAAGCTATCGAGTTTACCCACCGATGGGCGTAAATGATAAGTGTTAGGTATATCCGGCGTCGGAGAGTTCGTGTAGAGTCATAAATTACTGAGTACGTTTCATTTCCGCTACGAAATTCGTACCTACGTTCACAGTGAGTTATGTCCAATGGAACTGTTATTTATTTAAAATTGAGCGTACCTTATATATTTTAGTTATTAGAGTGTGCTATAACTATTATACCATTTATTATTAATTTTTTTCTCCATCACCTCTAAATTTTCCGTCCATCTATCGCGTGTCGCATTACAACCGGCCTTGGAGTACGGAACGTACACCATTGACGCCGCCCGCCCGGTCCTGCGTGAGTGGATCGGTCGGGAGTGGGGCTCCCTGACGTTCAGGCTGGTGCAGGTACTGAGCGGAGATGGTTGTTTCGGGTGGTACCTGCACCGGATCGCTCGCAGGGAGCCGACCGTCGCTTGTCACGAGGACAATGCGCAGCACACTCTGTCTTAATGTGCTGCGTGGGAGGTGGAACGTCGCACTCTGGCGGTGGCGGTAGGAGAAGATTTGTCGCTGCTGAGCATGGTTTTGTCCATGCTCGGCAGCGAGCAAGCGTGGCAAGCAGTGGCCTCCTTTTGCAAGGAAGTCGTCTCGCAAAAGGAGGCGGCGGAGAGGGCCCGCGAAGTAGACCCTTTAAGTGGCTCTCTTTGGCAACGAAGGACTAGCGGGAAGAGGCAGCGCTTCACCCAACTCCTCCCGCCACTGTAACCGGACCTGAGGGGATGCAGCCGGGGGGACCATCCCTTCATTGCACAGGTCTGGCGGACGAGGAGGGGGGGGGGGTCAGCTGATGTGTGCCCAGCTGCTCTCTATAGATAGGAGCCTGGTAAATATATAGGTTTCTAGTTCGATATTATTTTTTAATAATTAAGTTAAATTAATATACATTATCCGCAGTGATGATGCTAATTCGTTAGCGACCCATTGGCACCTTTTTTAGATGAATCAACCTTTCCACTGTTTCCAAATTAATGCGTAACTCCAAAGATTCAATATACATCTTAATAGAAATCCAGTGTCATAATGCTTGACCATGATGAACTCCGAAACTACTCCACTCATCGTTATGAAAGCTGACACTTATGTATAATTTGGTCCAACTTCAGCAATGAAATAATTTACATTTTGATTAATCTGCTCAATATTTTTTAAATACAAATTAAATGATTGTGAATTTTGATTATTGTTATTGGTTATTTCATCAGTCTAGAACAGATATCGCTTTAAACTAGTTTGTTGATCGAAAATTGTAGGACCGACTATTATAGATATCTCATAGATAGCGTCACGTTTTAATTTTGAAAATAATTTATCATAATTTAAATTCAACGTGAATTAATTTAACTGAGCAAGGCGTGACCGGGTCAGCTAGTATAGGATAAATATTTCGAGTTTTGATTTCTCATCCAGTAACAATGTATGTCTTCGTTTCCAAAAATATATATCTGGTACATGCTACGGATTTACCGGCTGTTAACAATGAATTATGTACACGGGAGACTATCCGCTTGTTCTTATTCAATTTTCAACATTTTAATATCAGAATTACGATCGTGAGTACGTTATAAAAAAATATATTTAAGGTCGTTTTTAAATAATAACGGTCATATTATGTCGCATAATGAAGATTAATATACATTTTCTTTTTTAATTAAATGTACGATTTATTCTTTGGTCAGTTTAGTTATTTTAATATGTGTTGTAATGTCCATTTATTTTTGCATTGGTAATATCCATATAAAATCGAGGATTAATGGCCACTGAAATGACTCCCCCACTTTGTCAGGTTTAACATAATCGTGTCAAGGGACAGTTTGTACCAAAATCTTCAATAATCAAATAAAAGCGATGAAGAGTGAAAAACTAAATACCAGGATTCGAAACTTTAAAGAGACTATTAGCTTCGCTGTATGTGAAAAAGCTGTTATTATAAGAAACAGTGATAAAAACATAATGTGTTGCATTTAAGAAAAGGGCTAGTGTTAGTGGGAACACTAGTTCATGCGATCAAACCTTTATTCATTGCCTTTATTTAACCTTTTTTATTAGTTAGAATAAAATAACCGTTTACGATTTCAAAATAATAAGATGTTTCAAATAGTCATCAAATTTTAAAATCGGTTTAACATCTCCAGTGAGAATTTAAGAAAACATATTTAGAAATTTCATTTTTTTTTCTATAAATATAAAACTGAAGTATTTATTGTATATAATATTATAAGCATGATTTCGAAATTGATGAATTGATTCTAATAAGGTTTTTGTTCCCAGATGTGTAAATTTTCGGAGTATGTTAAATAGTTGACTTAAATAACACAAAGTGTTATATATCATTATGATTTTCCATAGGTAATATTTATAGAATATTGAGTTAACTCAAAATCGATAAAAGGTAGTTAAGTCCGGTGAAGCTGTTAATACCTTGATGGGTCAAAAGCGTAGTCAGTTCGAAAAAAAAAAATCAATAAAAGGTTATAAGAACCCAATAACAAATTACATTTAAGAAAATATAAGATAATCTACATTTCATAAAATATAAATTAAACTTAGTTTCAGTTGAATAGCAAACCATTTCTACAAGCACGAATTCGATGACACAAGTTAGTATATAACTAGCGATCCCTCTTGACTTTATAAGTGTTAAATATAATATCAAAATTAATAAAAGTAAAACAGCCGATATTAGGAAGAACATACTATTGGTAGAAGGTTGTGTATAATAGGAACAATACTTTCGAAGATTAATATGATGTGAAAGTAAACTAACTAATCATATGAAATTAAGTTACGAGTTTTTTTAATAAGTATTTAGTATTTGACCACAATCTCATCTTAAATGAAGATTAGGTCTAAAATAGTACACACACTAAGCCTAGAAGGCTGGATCTCAAGTGTACCTGTCGAAACATACTAACAAATATTGGCGACAAATTTTTAACTTCAGAGTATTAGCTAGTCAGGGGGACTTGACAAAATCCCTATCACCGTGCTACGGTTTGATCATGATGTTTCCTTTTACAGAAATTTCCGACTCAGTTGCTAAGTTTCAGCCCTACGTCCATCAATGCTGTGTCCGAACATGCCATCAACGAAGCCATCATTGCTTCAAAATTTAACTAATTATGTTTTATAAACAAGCCATGTCTCGCTTTAAGCAAGTGGTAATTAACTCGAAAATAATTACATATTTCAATATATTCGTTCTTAATTGTAATTACGTGTGACATATTAATTGGTATGATACCAATTCCTGACAAGTATTTTGCTCAAATACGTTACTAAAACTTTGAGGTAAACACTTCACCAGTTGTTTCGTATTTGGCTTGATATTCAGCTGTTTCGATAGTAATTAATTCAGAAACAATAAACAAACCCTCAGAGCTAAACAACAAGTATGCAAAATCTAAATGGATACGCACAAATACGATATCTATAGGCAAATAACGAACACGCAAAACAAACAACATCAGAATACAATACGGCCTGTATAAACACTCTGTTGGAACTCATAAACGTCTAAATATACACGAAATTCAAAGACGGTCCCCGCTTACTGTTAATTGACCTGAGAGTGAGAGGAGTGCTGTTTAAATCCAAAACTTGACAGTTTTAACTGTCTTGTACTTTATATACACACGAGTGTCTTGAGCTATTAAATAGGGATGTTTCGTTTATCCGGCTATTAACCGGAGACGATTTTATTGCATTCTGAAATAAGTATTTGTTTAAACGTAGTATTTTATTGTCAATGTTGTCTCATACTGATAAATATTTAAGAACAGTTTCAGTCTGTAAGAGTTCTACTTTTAGGTCACAATACTTTTTCCGAAGGGAGGTAAAAGAGTAATCAATACGACACACGACCTATTTTTACCTATATTGAATTGACATATCGCCGTTCACACCATTCGACTATAATGAATAATGTTTACTGTAAAATGTACTAACATTAATGTAAAATAGGTCTTCTCCACGTTATATTACGTTACCTTTTTCTGAATAAAAAATACTACATGTCCTTTTAGATACCTCTGACAATAAGTACACAACATTTTGTGGTTGAGTAAGTAAGGCATGAAAACAAAACAAACTATATCACATTTGTATTTATAATGATAGTAAGGAGTAGTAAAAAAGTAAAATTGATAATATAGTGTATAATTATCTCGTCAAAATAAACTCTCTTTAAAGGAAATATATTTATTTATAATATGTTAGATACAGTTATTTGTAATGAGTTATCAATCAGTTTTGTGATATTACAAAATATATTTCTAAGAATAAAACATATTATAGAATGCTATTCTTAAAACATTAAATTTTCTGTTGTATTCATTTGTATCCTACTTAAATAAGCTTAAACAAATTGCACGGTGTCAATCTGTATTTTATTTTGTGAATTCAAATTCACGTGTAATACATCCGGATTTTCGGTTACCGAAAAATACAATCACGACGCGTTACTCACTACCCTCTACTATTACCGGTAATATACGGAGTAAGTGTGCGTAAAAGTGTCAGTGCTAAATCACTTCGTTCAAAATTTACTATACTCGAACTTATCTTTGAATAAGAGTGTTCTTACGTTTTAATGGATCGATGCACGAATCGTATTTCTAATTTTAAA
This sequence comes from Antheraea mylitta, assembly GCA_014332785.1. Classification (NCBI taxonomy): domain Eukaryota; kingdom Metazoa; phylum Arthropoda; class Insecta; order Lepidoptera; family Saturniidae; genus Antheraea; species Antheraea mylitta. The sequence goes on along the minus strand of JACEII010000061.1, from coordinate 373,180 downwards.
GTGACGTGTCTCAACTCCGTAATGCAGTCATCAAACTGTGTTATGTATGAGTGTTTTTATTTTTGTAAAAGTATTTTCTACACCATATTAATTGTCAAAGGTAAAGGAAAATGTCCTATGGTAATACTATTTTTTTAAACCAATGATATGTTGAGAAACTAAATATATGTATATATATGATATGCCTTTGATTATCTCAGTTTACGTTACAATATTATTGATATTTAGTATCCCAATAAAACGGGTCGCGTAGGTAAGTAATGTGTTTTATATAAAAATTTGCAACCGCTTCGACTTCGCAATTGTTAAGCCTCACCTAGTGCCGAGTTGTATTACAAATCATGTGATATAATATTAAATAAAAAAAAAAAATTTCAAAGTATTCGATAAACTATTTTGAAGTTTCGGGACATCAGTTACCTATAAGGTATTATTCTTATATACTTCAACGATTTCGTCTAGGAAATTTTTGATTTACTTGTGGTATAGATTGGCCTATTTTTTTAGGTCAAGGGTTTATGCTATATTTAAGTGCGATTTCTTTAATTATTTTTCGTGAAAAAGTAACAAACAGACACAGTAACTCTACAATTGTAAAATTATATGTATAATAAAAGTATTTTTTATCAAAGTGAAATATTCATTATCTTATTTTAGTTATTAACTAGCTGTTGCCCGCGGCTCCGCACGCGTTTTTTTTTTAAATATATTAAATAAATGTAAAATTTTGATCACATATCTAGTGTAAATTACAATAATACTCTTTCAAAAATATTTGTAAGTATCACACGCACATCATCTACTGTAACAGGTAACATGTACTTGTACATTATATATGTGAATACGAATAGTGAATCGAATGGGAAGAGATTTATCATCAGCCACATAACTGGAACTTTAAACTGCTATATATGACCCTTAGTGCCCACTTACACTATATAAGAAAGTAATGAAAATATTAAGCTATACATTTTCGAACAATATGTGTTAAATCTTTTATTATATAGATATAATATGTCCATAGTGTCGATATAATTAAGTTATTATCATACCTTGCTATAATTTAAATCACATATAAACATATGACTTTCAATTACAACAGCGACACCCTTGGTGTTACAGTTGTTCATAGGCGACGTTAACCACTTACCATCAGGTGGGCCGTCAGCCTGTTTGCTGCCTTTTGGTATAAAAAAATCTTGGAGTCCAGTACAGCTCGTGTATGTTTACAGTGAACAACATATTTTTGATTAATTTCACATGGACGAAGGCACGGATAACAGCTCATCACTACATAGTGTAAGAAAAAGTCCTGTTCCACATCTGTCTATATGTCTGTTCGCGAAAAGATCAAAAACTACAGAACGCATCTTCATGCCGTTTTCACCAATATATAAAATGATTATTGGGCAAGGTATAGGTATAGTTTGTCTTATTATCAGGGCGGGCAACGTCTGCTGAACCCGCTAGCTTAAAATAAAACAGCTAATTAGTTACTTATTTGTCCGTAAAATTCCCGTTCGAATATTACTTGTAGTCCGGTGAAGCTATTAAGACCTTGCTAGATCAATGGCGTAGTCATTTCTAAAAAAAAAAAAACCGTTCTAATAGGTCCAGCCGTTTCGGAGATTACCCGTAACAAATTAAAAAAAAAACAGACATATCCACAGAATTAAAAAAAATGTTGATATTTGTAGCATCACGGATATTTTTAATATAAAATACACTCACTTTATTTTTATTATACGTAATATATCACAAATCAAAAATTGGGTACAAAACTAACGTAGAATAAAGTTTTTGAGGAGTTTTTGGCGGGATTTTAGTCTGTCATGTAGTGGATTTTATATTTTATTCATAATCTTGTCTTACTTATCTGTATATTGTGTTAAATTGGTAGAGTTTTATGTAATATGGTTCGTTTATTGTGCATAAATGAAATGAAAGATAAATAATACCGCGAAGCATGAATTCTGTTGTCTTGAAAATTAAGAAGATAAAAATTTACGAAATATTACATAGAGGATTTGGCGCTTATACCTTTACATTATCTTGGATATAGAAAAAAACTACCTATATTAACTACTTCAGAATTGGCAGTATGGATTAATTCCTTTGACTGTATTATTGGATGAATATTATTACTACTAAACTTTTTGAATAGCGACACAAAATAAACTTTAGAAATGTTTGCGATATAAACGTACCACGTATAATTAAAAATTGGAAACAAAAATAACGTAGAATTAACTGTTTTAATAGGAACACAAAATAAACCATGAAAATATTTGCGAGAGATTGTTATCGCGTTACCATGGCAACGCATATAGTACTGACATTAACACGCATCGAAAGCTTCCAAAATAGCCCGATTTTGAGACATTCTTCATTAGTGCTCAGCTCCTATTGGTTTAAACGTTATGATATGTAGCCTATAGCCATCCTCAATAAATGAACTATCTAACACTAAAAGAAACTTTCAAATCAGATCTGTAGTTCTTGAGATTATCGTGTTCAACCAAACAAACAAACAAACAAACAAACTCTTTAGCTTTATATATTAGTATAGATTATTGACAATTATGAAATAAGCTCTCATATTGGTATATATTATTCAGTTTCAAACATAAGGTAGAAGATTTATTTTTCATGCAATAAACTCCAACAGTCAGTTGGTTTAAACCAAATATTCTCTTTGGTTTTTTCACAACATTAAAAGAAAAGGCACACAGTATGGTAATTATGAGTTAGCGTATTGTATTTACATCACAATAAATAGAAGTCTTGAACCATATGGAAGTTCTGGGATGAACTAAATATTTATATCCGTGGCGTGAAAGTTGAAAGAAGTGGCAACGATATGGTGCAAAATGGGTGCCACAGAGAACAGCTTCCCGCGTCCGTTCATTTTATAATTTTAATAGCTAAGTATTGAAACTCATTATTTATCTGTAGATTATTTATTAGTTCTTTGTTGTTGGATTCTAAAACCGAAGGCGGGTTGACATCTTGATCTCTTACAACCGGAATGTTTTTCAATAATATTAACCGTAGTAAGGCACAATGATTAAACGGTTAAAACTAGAACTATATATCTGTTGCATCCCATTGTTAAATTCAAAGATACATTCTATTTGAATCTAAGTTTGACTTTAACGGAGGGCTTAATACTATTTTTTGTTAAGGAGTTTGGTACTACAACTATTGCTTTCTGTAAAAACCAGAAGCAAACCTAGAAATAGAAAGAGTTGCTCTTAAATATATACAAGTGATGAGGAAACGGATAAAGTGAAATGAAGGAGGAAAATATAGAATATTAATCACACCACCATATTCGACATATAGCTAGAAAGAAGTGAAGCAAAATTTCATGTAGTCTTCGATATTTTATAAGGTACATGTTAGGCATTATTTTGATTAGATCGATAAAATAGTAGGTATTCTCATACAAAGTCATTGTTATTTCAACGACTCTCACAAAACAATTGACATTCTGATATTAAACAACGCTTTGGTTTAAGACGGTGAACCTAGAAACGATTGGGTCTGAAGTGTAGCTACTGGAACAGGGGCTTAACGATAGATTTTCAACTTGAGAGTGGTAGCAAGTTAGGTGGACTTAGAAACAGCCACTTACCACCAAGCTATCGTTACATTATGACGTTTTCCTTCCTGAAAAACTCCGACCCAGTTGCTATGATCCGATTTTAGCCCATTGATGCGGTGTCCGAACACGGTATCAATTAAGTCATTATGGCTTCTCTTCCTTTACTGATATGAGATAACAATTTCCAAGGGATGCGTAGATTGCAATTTACTATACAAGTCCATTCTATAATAATTAGTATGTCGTAGAGCCATGCTGAAGCTATCACTGGCTTTAGCATGAATGGGTCGGCTCGCCTGGGGTAGTACCACCCTCTCACAGAAAACCGACGTGAAGTAACAGTGCTTGAATTGTTCCGTTTCGTTCGGTCAGTGAGAGCGTCGGAGGCCCACCTATTCTCACTTCCTCCTTCTACTTCCTTCCCCTCTCCTTTTCCCTTACTTTCCCCCTCTCCCCCAACACTGGCTAGCAACGCACTTGCGACTCCCCTGGTGTTGCAAGTGTTTATGGACGGTGCTAGTCACTTAACATCAGGCGACCCACCTATTGGTTTACCTCCTAAGATATAAAATAAGCAAAAAAAAAAATTAAATACAGATAAAAACCAAATTTCAACGACAGACTGCATAATTTTATCGTTTCTACATATTTTGATATGTTAAAAGAGGTAGACTTAAAAAACGTCAGGAAAACAAATATTCTCTTTCATATATATACGTATAAAATTATATTGTGTAATAAATAAATTATACTGCATAACGCTATGGGAGGTGCAGCAAATATTAAAATTAGTAACAGTTTATGTCAAAATGAAATACTTATCAATAGCTAGCGTAAATCATTGAGTAAACTAGGCTCGCTTGCAATGGCAGTTGTTATTTGTAAGTTGGTTGTGTAAAGGGCTAAAGAAAATTTATTGCTCAGAGTTAATAGTATTTTCTAATGTACGTATTTAGTAGTGTAATTTTTAAACAAGTTCTTGTAATAATTGTTAGTAAAAAGAACTCGGTGAATAGTCATAGATTATATGTGAATGTGTTTCACAAAAATAGACATAAAGAGTCATTAACATCCGTTCCTAATATTTTACGTTATTTTGCAAGATCTTCAAAGGTTGTAAATATTAAATATGAAGATCATAGTAAAAAAAAGGAAAAACCTTATGGACCTTATGGACGTCGAAATTTAAACATCGTTCTCTTCTCGTTTCCTTAACTCGAGCCGCAATTCAAATTACAATAACTTATGATGAAGTAGACCGATTTTAATGAAACAAAGACTAAAGTTACATCCGAAGAAATGATTTATGAGGTTTTATTGTGAACTCAACACTTTAGCAATGATGCGTGTTCCTATAAACAAACAGACAGACAAACTAAAAATTATTACTTATTCCTACAAACCTGCAATTTTTTTTTTCACGTAAATCGAAAAATACGGACACGTTAGATTTACGTTCTTATTATATGAATATGGCATAGAATATAGATAATGAAAGGATATAAAAATTAGTGTGAAAATGTTGAAATTTGAGTGAAATTTTATGGGTTAAATTAATTTAAAAAAAAATTCAGTTCCCATGAAGAAACTGGTGCAAAAACGAAGGAATATAAACTATTAGGATGCGCAGTACCGATTACAATAATCATGATGATGAATTTTTAACATTCAATAAAACGTAATGTAATAATATTTGAAATAGTTCATTCCTCTCTGCTAGAATGTAGCATACTCGGATCAAATTTTCTTTATGGTAACTTGGATAACGTTCGATTAACAGTATTAGGACAGTATTATTATTGAAGAGTAGTCGACTAAATAATAGAAATTATTAGTACACTTAATAAGCCAATTAATATGGATTATTGGAATAATAGAGAACTTTATCACTAGAATAAACATTGCCCTCATTGCATAGCATACGTTAGTACAAACACTCGCATACCAGTTTTTTCACCATTCAAAATGGACCGTTAACTATTAGCCAACCTTCAATAAATCTGACAGTCGAACATTTATTTAATACCCGCGTAAGATTAACTATGACCTTATTGAATTTAATGGACACCCAGTACTGAGCTTTAGAACGGCTTTTATTATGGGAGCCACGTTTCTTACACAAGAATTTGATAGAAAAGCATCAACGTTATCGCTGTCATCAGCGGGTTACGGGCCATTTAGAATTTGAGAGCATTTTTATTTATGAACGTATGTGCTTTTATATATACTTCCGTCTACATAAAAGTTATTGTAACGCTTATTATTAATAAAAAATAATATTCTCCAGAGGCGTGTATTACATATCTCTTTTTATTGATTTCAATTATGACAGATTTATTATAGTCCTCAAGTAAAGTGACTATTGTATTTTTACATGATAGCTCATCATCCTACTTGTTCAGCCAACATTCCGGTGCAATCATTTAATGGGCTATTTATATAAGATTGTGTTTGGGAGGTCTACTTTATAGATATTTCTTCGACGCGGCCTTGTGCCTTTCGTCTTGTCTTATGTAAACTGTTGGACAAAGCGTTTTAGTCTGATATAATACTGTATATTATATTAATATTACATTAGTAATAAATAGAGCGTTAATAGCTTTCTTGTAACAAACTTCAATATTGCTATAACATAAGATTGATTCGGAAATATCTTTCACAATGGTATAATAACCAAGAATATTCTAATGTCTATGTTTCCTCAAAAGCCATTAAGGACATCCAGTACTAATGCTAGCTAACCAACTAGCCACCGTTAAACTGGGTTATACAAAAATAAACCACGGAAACCAGCAAATTATGAATTTTGATGAAACACTGCACCGCGCTTCACTTCTACCGGATATTATGTATTTTTATAGCTATTCGAATCATAGGACGTTTATTTATTGACGGATGATATTAATGACTTTCTTGGTAGAGTTATTTTAACCCTTCCACGGATAGAGGCGGTCGGAGATGTCAAAACGACATATGAGAAATATGCTTCGTCCGTCAGAGGTTAATGAAGAGTATACATACAATGTTACCATTAATTGCGTTTTTATTTTCGACTTGAAAAATCTAATATTTGTTGACGTGATTTACTACGAACGAAAGATCACAGAGGTTAACAACGGTATATTTCATTACTCAAATATTATATTTTTCTACATAGTTAAAGAAATGATTAAATGATGTGTTTGCTCTGTTCTTTGATATTGTTGTACAAGAGATAACAGTATCATTGTTAATTAAATAATCGGATTATGTCAAAGAGCGTTGACATTTGGCTTTTAAGCAAATCTATTTAAATCTACTTACATGCCAATTCGACAACAGCTGGCTGACTTTTGATATCACCTCTGCTACTCCAAGCGTAACACGTACATTTAAATCTGTCTTCACCGAAATATTCATCCAACTGGTCTCGTGTTACGTTACACTCCGCTTCTACGATCCTAACACCGCTTTGCGGATCAACGAATTCGAACTGAGTGCTCGCAACCGACCTAACTTCGTTACACTTAAAGTATACTTGCAAAGCGTTAGCAGCACGGCATCTTAATGTGGCCGGTTTATTTCTGACTACGAATGCGTGCTGCGGTTCCAATAGGAACATTGGAAGGTCATCCGTTGAGCTTTGAAGTAAATGGTCTCCTGATAAAGACGGCAGTTCGTCTGCATCATCTCTATTCTCATGTTCGTCTTCCTTATGAGATTCGTGATCATAGTCTTCTTCCAGATAATCTCTATGATGTGGTGGAGGGTGATTTTTTTCTGAGTTATACGGGTCTAGGGCTTCGACTCCTGCCGGATGAGCGTACTCAGGTCGTAACGGTATTGGGGGAGTCGGTGCTGTTGTTGTGTGTTCAGGTTCTGTTGAATTTGAAATATCTGAAACAAGCATACATTGTATTATTTTCTTTATTACGGAAAATTGAATTATATTTCTTTGAATAAATATTTCTATAATTGTCATATCACGTCGATGGCGGGAAGATAAGATTGGTACAGTTATGTAAAAATATGTATAATAAAGAAATAATGAAGCTAAGATTAATTATACAATAGGTACAACTAAAATGAAGATGCTTTAAATATATGTGAGAAAACATGCGAACTTGGATTATATATATATTATATTATATTTCTGATCTATTCCACGACAACTAGTATATATCTGAGTTAAAATTATTTTGGTTTCTGTAAAACTTTGCGGAACACGATCCCAAACATTAACAAGAGCGATATCCTTCAGATCTTAACTTGCTTTATTAAGCGATTCGAAATATTTCCTTACCGCTCGAAATAAATAACATGTGTCATAATAATATGTACCCTCCATGTTTCGCCATCGATTTTACTCAGAGTCAGCACCTGGTATGACGCCTCACTCACGCCTATTTACACTCGAAACATTGATATTTGGATACCCTACAACCCCGCTCGAAAATTTTTGCTTTCTGCAGTGTAAGATCAACCTTATAAACAGTTACCACAGTTTCAATTCTCATAATATCGCTTTGAGAATTTCCCTCTCCAGAATCTCGCTCGTGCACCACATCAGTGTAAATTCGTCCAGCGTTGACAGTATTACTAAAATTGTTATTATTTAAACTAGGGAATTGTACGAAAATAAACCACGAGTTGTTTAAACTGCGGATAACTTAATTAGCTCGACTTCCGTTAGCTTCATTTCTATTTCCGATTTATGGGGCTGAACGATATTTCCTTCTTCATTCTATTTTCCCTTAATGGGATCTGTTTCGCCGTTTTTTCTGCTCTGATGCGTCTGGCGCACTCTATATTAGTGCTTTTAATATTTCTATTCCTGAATTTTCAGGTACCCTACTTTTAATATGGCAATAATTGTCTATATTAATATTTGTAAATTTATCTATATCGGTATTAGTTTCCAAATATTGTCATAGATATCTATAGTGGTTAGTTACTGATATTAATTTTATATATCAAATATTTTTTCTTCCTATCTCTTTGTGTGTCTGGCTTTAGCAATGAAGATTGGTTGTCCAATTTTTATGAAAATTTCTGACTACAGTGTATATGCTGTCTTCCAAAATTGATAAGTTATTAAGTTATAACATATTCCATGCCGTGAGTACAGCTCGTATTTAATATCATTATTTCATGTTTTTATTTTTATTTTTCAGTAAATTTTACCAAAGGAATAATTTACCCATAGTTTTTGCTACTTGTCAAGGCTAAAGTTACTCCACTCATACTGTTTAGTGTTCAATATTTAACTACCAGCTTTCTTCCTATACATAGATTTGACTTACAGTTATAAAAATATCGTCAATACTGAGGCTTTTAATTCCATGAAAGTTAATTAAAGAACGGAAAACGTATCCTTCAATTAATCAAAGTCAACATTAATTACAAATACAAACCTATAGAATATTAATGAAGTATCCTACAGGAAGCAACACGAAGAGGAAAGCATAACCAAATTAAAAAAAATAAAAAGCTGACCACTTAATTATAAAACACGTCGATCGATAAACAATCTAAGCCCTGTCACATCCTCATTTATTTTGACGAGAAGTGGGAGTCAATTATATTGTGTTCCGTGCCTTTTTAATAAACAAGTGAGAACAGCTGGTACACTTGAAAAACGTAAGTAAGTAATATTGAGAACAATATTGTCAAAGATTTATCCTTCATTAATATTTTGACTTTTTTAATTGTACTCATCAAGGTAGTCATCGTTATAAACTAAAATTGTTTTGAAAGGTACTCTTTAGTAGAGAAAATACATGTATACAGTATAACTATAGTGGAAAATTTAAATTTCAGCTGCAACGCTAAAACACCTGTTTTCTACAGCCCGCATTGTTTTTCTGGTTTGAAGAGTATGGATAATTAAATACGATGCGGCTCGAGGTAGTTTTTAAAGTGGTAAACTTGCTAAACTCAGCAGAGTAATCATTCTGTAGTTGGATGTGTAGCTACGTAGGAATTCCTCTGTATGATCGCATATTAGAAATAAAGAGATCAGTAGAGGTATAAAATTTATCGACATAGATCTTGGATTTCTGTGGCAGTAAGTTGTATATATTGTTTACAGAACGAATACTCGATAGAACTGAGTTCTCAGATTAAAAATACAACGTAGGTCACATTGTAGATCGATAATTTGATGAAGTTTATATTAATCTGCCAGGTTTTTGTTTTTGAACTGACTATGCTATTGATCTAGCAAGTTCTTAATAACTTCACTGGACTACACCAAGCTGTCAGATCCAAGCAACATAATATCCGTTGTTGAATTAATTTTTTAGGGAAGCCTTTATCTAATAGTGGACATTGGCTCAATTCATGGATGAAGACCAAACTATGAACCCGTACCTAACGCTGCGCGTTATAAAAGACGTCCGCGATGCATTTTTACCGACCCTCCTGATTTAATCACGTCAGCGAACGATTAGTACCAGCCTGTCCCTCGAAACAGAGCGTGCTCACGCCCACGCCCGCGTAACCACAGATCACGCCGCCGTGGTCTGGGGGTTAATTTCGCTCCCGCACACCCGATTAGGCCTCCCACGGCAGCGGCTCAAGCCTAGGTTCGATCCCTCGGTAGGGAGCTCTTGAGTACGTTGCTTGCGCGATACGGTGACACACAAATATACATCACTGCTGCAACACTACACGATCACCCCCACACACGTGCACGCCTACACGCTTACACATGAAAGTGGAAGGGTTTACTTTTTTCCCTTATCGAACTGAAAAACTCAATTTTCCGATAATAAATATATGGAGGAGTTGTTGAGGCGTGTATGCTTGGTACACATATACGTTTCAACAACTTATACACATATTAATAGATAGCTAGGTTAGCTAAGATAGGTCGCGATTTTGCATGCAACAGGCAACAGCCAAGCCGAGGTGTGCCGTGCACCCTTGAGCTGGTTGCCACAATAAAATCGGCTGAGTGACTTAAGCGCTCGCTTTAGTAGTCCGGTGAAGCTGTTAAGACCTTGCTGGGTCAATAGCGTAGACATTTCGAAAAAAAAAAAAATACATTTTACATAGACATGAGTACTGGTTGTAAACTCTCGTTTGTGTCTTCGATTGTATAAAATGAGCTATCTGAACTTTCGGATTTGTGGCTCTGAAGAGACTGTTTAATTTGTTTATCAGTTTTCGATTGTGTTACCCCGATGCTTAGTAATTGGTTTTAACAGTTGATTTGATTAACAAGTCTGTTCACATTGTGCCATTCGTTTCGTAATTTTAACGAGTAATTTTATCGTCACTATTTCCAACGAACTATGTATTTGATGGATCGAGTGACTTATTTACTTGAAATACATTAATTAAATATTCTTAGTTAGTTTCGTTGAAGACCTCATCAATTTAAATTTATCTTTCATCAGAGAATGTCTGTTACATGAGAAACAGTGATGGTTCGGTGAAGCTGTTAAGACCTTGCTGGGTCAATAGTGTAGTCATTTCGAAAAAAAAAAATGAGAAACAGTGCGCTAGAAAAGTAGCAAACCGAGTAGCGCGCGTCTTTAGATTTGTGTTTGTCCAAAAAGTTTCAATAAAGTTAGTATTAATGTATTAAAATATGTGTATTTTATTTTCGAAGTGAAAATTTTTTTAAACGCGTTGACGGATTTAATAAGTGAAAAACTTATGGTTCACATCAGCGACATGCTAATGGACCGTTACCGACCTGCTCATGTTGTATTGTGTTTGCGTCAGACTAGCGACACGTAATATAGTGGTCTGTGTAGATGTTATTTTGATAATTTGTATTGAGCTAGTGCAGTCCACCATATATTTGATTCATTGTAAAAAATGTGTATAGTTATTGTTCCGAGTGCCAGTAGATGTTTAAACCAGAGTAATGCAAATAATTTCAATTTTGAAATCTAAAATTTATTTCTTTTGGTAGGTCTTATGATTGCTTTGACTTTTTTTAAATTTCAGTATCACTTTTTGTCAACAGCTAGTCTATAAGACTGTCATAATGTAGACACGGTAAATTGTTGACATATACGAGAGTGCCCATTACCAATATTAAGTTCCAAACGTCAAAATTCCTACTAAATACCTTAAAAGCATTAATGATTTGTATATATTCTACCTTGATAACTTTTACAATTTGTCACTACTCGATATACGTCCCAATCCTCTTCCCTTACGTATTCTGCCAGGTCATTATAAGTAATTTGATTTAGTGTTGCACATTGCTGTTTATTTCGTAACCATTTCAACAGACTAGCCTTTATTCGCCTTTTAATTGACGTTACTGCATCTTCGACATTTTTATCGTATTGGATTGCAAGCTGGTTTCAATCACTTTATTAATGTGGGTCGCCCTCAGTGAAGCTTTCACGATTCTTTACAAGTGTTATCTTGGCATGTGATGAAACTCCATTTAGATTTACAGTTACCAGTCGTGTCACTAAAACGGGACATCGAGTGTTAAATATATATTGTAGGAACCTATAAAAATATCGTCGATTCGAGTTTTTGGGTACATGTGTCATATCCATCAATTAGTTTTTGCTTCAATGAAATGTAAAAATTAATCTAATATATAAAATCTCATATCACGGTGTTTGTAGCTGAATTCCTCCGAAATGACTGAACCGCATTTTTATGAAATTTTAAATGTGTAGGTAAATCTGCTATGCTATGAGAATAGTTTGTAAAGAATATTTTATACCTCTAGGTGATAAGGATGACCTCTATGTAGAATTTTTTTTCATTTGTATGATAAATTTTGTTTTTTGTATTATTTTTTATTTTCCACTAAATAACACCTATAAACCCAAATTGTCACCTCCCTAACCTCACCCTCGCATTTTTATTCGCGATTTTAGTATTTTTGTAGGAATAATATTCAAATAATTTAACGGTCGCTCGTATTTAAAACAAAACGAAGTTATAGATGTTGCTGAATGACAGATAGCGCTACGTCTGCGTCATCGTCAGTCTTAAGTCAGTCACTAAACTAACTAGGTATGTGTTTGATCGAGTCCCTAAATTCGCTGGGTCAATAGCGTAGTCGTTTCGAAAAAAAAAGGGAGTCCCTGAACTGTATGATTTCACAATTAGAAACAGTGGGAGTCGCTGTAATCGGGTTCTAGGTTTTTTAAGATTTTTCGAGTTTGGAAATAAAATTGAAACCACTAGGTAACCGATTTCAAGCAGAGGAAGTTGCGTGGGTCTGCTGGTGTTAATATAATTATTATAGGATTTGTCAACATACTCTTTCGTTTATGAACTCCATAGTGATTATTTCATACATTTTTAATTGTATAGTTTCCTACGTCAAAGTTGAAGTTCCTACATAAGATATATGTTAAGCTTACGTTTCATTATTGAAGATTTGAAATAAATTAAGAATGTCATTACCCGATTAGGCCTTCCACGACAGCGGCTCAAGTCTAGGTCCGATCCCTCGGTAGGGAGCCCTTGAGTGCGTTGCTTGCGCGATACGGTGACACACAAATATACATCACCGCTACAACACCACACGATCACCCCCACACACGTGCACGCCTACACGCTTACACATGAAAGTGGAAGGGTTTACTTTTTTTTCCCTTATCGAACTGAAAAACTCTCAATTTTCCGATAGTAAATATATGGAGGAGTTGTTGAGGCGTATATGCTTGGTACACATATACGTTTCAACAACTCATACATATATGAATAGTTAGCTAGGTTAGCTAAGATAGGTCGCCATTTTGCATGCAACAGGCAACAGCCAAGCCGAGGTGTGCCGTGCACCCTTGAGCTGGTTGCCAAAATAAAATCGGCTGAGTGCCTTAAGCGCTCGCTTTAGTAGTCCGGTGAAGCTGTTAAGACCTTGCTGGGTCAATAGCGTAGTCATTTCGAAAAAAAAAAGAATGTTATTCATATTTGTATCAGCTACCTGTAAATTGCTATTAAACCACAGCATTATATTAAAGCTCATAAGATTATCAACAATAAATGAATATGTATGTCAATTGTGAAAAACATATACGATCGATCAATGTTAGTGTCCGCTTTCGAAAACGCTCTCTCGTGGCTCACTTATTATCCATCTGAATTCCACTTAAACAGAAACATAATAGATTAAAATATTTTCTTAGTTTTAAAATACCGACAACGTAAATAAATGAGAAAATGGCCGTATCTCCGACCGTAGTGAAATATGTGCGCTCTGATGGACGCACGAATTCTTGGGACAGCTAACGAGATCTAAAAACAAACTGAAAAGTCATCGAATTGGCGTCATCCCGTCGTTAGTAGCATGAAAGGCACCGCCTTCTATCATTTCGTCCGGCATTCGAATAATTAAGTTTACAATCGATTCTATTCGAGATAAAGGATATTGATAGACTTTACTTAATCAATGTCGGTAAATGGAACTCAGACTATTTAATCCACGATGGTTACGCTTTGAAAATCGTCGTTGGAATGCAGCTCTGTTATAACGTATGATGGCGGTACAAGATTTATTATTGCTACAAATTGAATCACGTGAATCATCTCTGGTATATAAATTTCAATCATAATATTCGGGTTAATTTATACATAGTTATAATACTCTATTAATATAAAGTGGTATATGTCAACATACAAATAGAAGATGTGAATGAACTTAAAGCAACGTGTTGACCTCATTTGATATCACGGTATTTATAAAATTGGGTTCTTTAGTCAAACAAAACTTGTTTCGTGATTTAAATGTCGAGCTATATATCTATGTAAGTAATAATTGAATTGATTGATTGATGAAATTGACTACTAATGAGTTTGATAACCTTTATAACTTTGTTGTGATACTATTCTTAAACCAGCAAATAGTGTACTGCGAGGTAGAACATGGCAATTGTATTGAACTGGATCGCTTTGTTGGTTTGTAGTCTTTCAAGATCAACTGACAGATTAGCATAACAGCGGCAACTGGAAATTGATTGAAGATATTTTAATGTTTCCCAGGTTTTTATGTAATAGTCACAAATGTTGGCTGGTCATAGTATGGCTCAATTAAACAATACCTAAAACATAACAATTTAAGGAACCTTTAATTCTGCAATATAAATACATCAAATACCAGTAAAACCTTTCTTCGGAAAAACCCAAGATTAGTCGTGGATTCGTGGTATGTTCCGATGTATTCCCTCATTTGAACTTAGATAAAACTCTATATTTTCTTCAAGATAGTGCCAAGAAAATCTTCTTTTTTTCCAAACCAAGATCTACATCTTGCACGTTACTGCTTCTAATAGAAATAGATATTTGTAAGGAAATTTCAAAACGAAAATATGAGAAAGTAAACAGTCGTAAAACAGAAAAGCGTTAAGAAATTTAAAAAGACTTTCTCATAGTTATCAGTGAGGCAATACGGAGGTAACATCTAAAGCGGTATGCACTGAATGCGGAAAGTATAACGCAATGGTACAGCTATCGGACGTTACACTCGCATTTGAGTGCACAGATAACCAAACACTTTCAATATGCACGTACTTTGATATTTAAATTACGACAATATCAACGAACGTATATTCTTGTTCAAGCAATAAAATGTTTATTACATTTATATCTGTGTCTTGTAAGGTTAGTGTTGCTTGAACCGGCAGTAATTTTGATTGATGGCTATTTAAAATACTTGCTGTAGTACTTTTTTAAGACCTTTTGCTGATGCTACTGCTGGGCATAACGATACCTTTTATTTTCCGAAGGGTGTGGGTTTATTACGTGAATTCTTTTGGATGTATGATATTACGACGCGAGGATATTAATGAATTATTTATATGATAAAAATATTCGGATTTACAATAACCCTTGTTAAATGGCATTTTGTATTCTATATACCTAATAATTTCCTTTTTTACTGAGAAGGTGAAAAGTTAAACATATATTTTAAGCGTTTTAAGGGCAATAATATACAGTTCGGACCTTCTTTCTATAGTAAGAAATAATATAAATATGATAATATCATGTAATTCCTTTAAACATTGTAAAAATGTATATAAACAATTGATAAGTACTTTACTTCAATTCTATTCTACTGACAATAATAATGGTTTACATTTTATTTTGATTATAATCTCACCTTATTTTAAGTGACGATGCGACATAAGATGTTAATACACTACTACTTAGAAAGAACTAGCCCTTAAGTCCAGCTACAGAAACACACCTATAGACACTTGTTGATTCCAACATGATGTCTGTATTCACTGAAAACTCAGGCTCATCACAGGGATTTGAAACTACGTCAATCTACGTGGTATCCAATCATGCTACTGCTAACTGGTTCATCATTGCTTTTAATGAGAGTATTCTACGAACGCAGATAGGAACATTGGTTATTGGTAGAGTTTAAAAAGTTGGTTTTCGTCATCCTGTCAATGCAAGGCTGCATTATTTCTAACAATAAATAAGCATTTTTAAAGAATTCAATTTTAGAAGTAAAATGATAGAAGGGTTGAATATGAAAAGCATTAAAACCACTCCACGAAGCTAGATTTAAAAAAGTAGTTCTCACATTGAAACGCACTTAAATTAAGTGAGACATAAAAAAGTGGATGAGATCTATTTTATCGTAAGTGTAAATGTGATTCATTCGGACCCTCCCTAACGCATGTCAAAAGTTAAGGGACGCGTGTGTAGAGGGCTGGTGTTGTTTTTGCTAGGGATATCTATGTACTAGGAAATTCGTTTTGAATTTTAAACGCATTGCTATAAATAGTATACATTTACATCAAGAACATAGATTTTAGTTTGTGATATTGCTTGATGCTAAATATATGTTTCTTGATTAACTGGTACCGACTGTTTCCGTAGCATATTAGTTTGGTTCAACGGTTGACTTGGCTATTTAAAAAGAACATCATACTAACATAACTTTTTAACTACAAATCTGAATATAAATTCTAAATAATTGGGTAAAATTGGTCAGAATATAACTTCAAAATCTACTAAAAATGCACTCACTCATTTATTACTTCATTCTTATATAATCCATGTTATTTCCACGTTAAACAGTTACTTCACAAACATACCAAAAAAAAGAACACTTCGAAATACATTTCACATTAACACGACCCTAACAATTCGTCCAGAAATTTATTTACAAAAAGAATTAACAAGGTGCAAAAGAATCTGTAGCAATTCTTTGTGCCGTCCGTTTTCTCTTGTCTGACGACCGCACCTACAAAAACTAAGGTAACACGATATATTGTGAGAGTACGAGATCCCGTCAAGAGGTTCCCAAACAAGATAATCCCTTTGTTAGCCGAGTTATAATGGCGTCTCCGGGGACTATTTCGCTGTTATTTTACGTTTCATTCACGCGAGCAGCTGGAAGGTGTGCTCGAGTGGCAGTTTCCGATTTCTCACTTAATGGATATACGATTTTTGCATTAGCGAAAATTGTCAAGGGATTTCGTTATATTAAATTTTGTCGTTGGCTTTTAAGTGCTTCCTGAACTGTATGTTTATGTAAGTATTTATTAATAAGACACATTTACAATATATTTCATGTAACGAATATTACATTGATTTACGTTGCAAATTTGTAAGTCAAATTATAATGAAAATTAACTCGATCAGCATTAGGAACAAATATAAATAGTGAAAGACTATTAATATTACTGTAAAATAAAATAAAATAATAACAAAAAACAAAACCTATTTAAATAAATACTGATTATTCTAAAAAAAAATGGTCTAAAACGTCTTTGACTAAAGTTAACTAGTAAGTTAGTTAGCATAATTAGTTATGCACTAGTCTTAACCTACCAATGTTTCAAGCACTCTACATTTATTTCCGATTTGCGAGGGATCCCTGGTGTATATTTCAA